>JASANB010007334.1:0-62485 GCA_030248155.1 Sabatieria punctata | reverse complement strand
CTAACGACAGACCTGAATTTAACAGGAAAAGCGGTAAAAGCTTCCCAAATCAGAAAGTTTCTTGGCATCTTCTTTCAGTGCTTGATTACGGTGAAATATGGAAAAGAGAATGTAGACTCCCGCTGGAGTGTGATCAATACATAGGAAGGTGTCTTTGTCCTAAATGGTCAACTGGATACAATAGCGCCCGAAAAATTTGTTACAAGGGTACGAAAATATATATACACTTCAGGACACCTTCAATCCGACTGTTTAGACTGCAATGAGGACGAATATTTTGCTGAAGATGAGGGTATCTGCCGCAAACAGTGTACTAATAAACAACGCAAAATCAATAACATTTGTTATGACTGTAATATCTTTCTCTTTTGTAAGACAGCTGACCAGATTACAGTACTGTTTAGTGGCAAGACTGGGCCACAACTGTACTACTTCTCTACAGTGTATGGATGTGTATTCAACTTGCAAAGAGGGCATCTGCCAGTGCAAACTGGGCTTCACCGAAAATGAGAATGGTTTGTGTTCGACACAAGGTATGCAAATGTCAATTCAGCTGCAGTCAAGAAAAGATCAGTTCAGCTACTCTGTCCATATGGGGGTGACGCACTGAAGGATTCGAAAGGCAGAATGCAAACATGTCAATTTCTTTATGAGAGGCTGAGCAACGCTTTGAGCAGGCCTGATTACGTCGAAGATACGTGCCCTGAGCGATACCAGTGCTTTCAATTTTGCACGGAGGATCAGGTCTGAGTTTTTCAACTGACGTGAACTTTTAGTTCAACTTTGTACTCTTCCGGTAGGGTTCTGCTGCAAGAAGCCTAGTTGTCCAGTTGGGTTGCCGTTAGGAAGGTGTCACAAGGTGATTACCATAACAAAACAGATCGAAAGAGCGGTGTCCTAGTGACACGCACACCTGTTCCTACTTACGGGCGGCCAAACAGCCAACCGTTATGCTGTCCAAACGCCTGTAATAATGGCGATATCTATGTGAGTGATCCTGAAAATGGTGACAGATGTTACCACAGCGTCAACTATGGGGAACCGTGCACCGTTGACGTACAATGTCTAATGAATATCGGTGGCGGTAAATGTAAAGAAGGTGCGTCTTGCATTCGAAGTCTGATGAACATAAATGCAGTGGTTAATGTCGCAAACATAATGGATATAGTTTATAGTGCGATGCATTCAAATACAGAGAATGTTCTGCAGTTTACTTTCGCTGAAGAGTCATTTTAGGTAGATGTCACTGTCCTGATAATGCAGTGTATGAGCAGGGTTTCTGTCGTTACAAGTGCAGTCTGTCAGAGGCTAACTCCTGGAATTCGAAGTGTTATCAAACCAAAAAGCTCAGCGAGACTTTGCAACGAATCTTCAGAGTGTCCGCAGGGAACTTTGTGCAGCAGAGAAGGCAAATGCATTTGTCCTTGTCCTCTTCAGCAATATGGAGATTACCTTTGTGCAGAGTGTGAGCCACATTCATCAGAAAAGTTTGAATAATCGCTACGATATAAGTGTATTACAGTGTCCCAGGCATGTCCAGCCTATGTCATCCCTGACGTCTTTCCCATTCCGGTGAAAAACCCCAATCTTCTGTTTGCTGCCGCTCTAGCGATTTTGAAACCAAGCAAGGATGAGAATGAGCAGCCGCGAATTGTGAAAAGATGTCCACGTAGACAAGTCTGCTCTGGTCTACTGCAAATCAGCAGAGATGGAATAGGACTTTGTTGTGATTCCGGAGTTTGGGTGAGTTTGGCGTCTCTGGTCGCTTTAAAGTTGCTCTGTGTTTGTGAACCCCGTTTTACACTAGCGAGCGCAATGATTTTAAAATCAATTTATTAAGAAAATGAGAGAAAATTGTGCGATATATGTAATGGTTGATTTGTGTTCAATAGTAATCGTGTGATGAAATACACTCACCTCACTACTCACACAGATTGAACTACAGTGGGCAAAATATTGAATTTCGGAATACATAAAGAACATAAACATTTATACATCATATGTGCAAGCTCCCAGTAGTTTCGCGAAACAGCCTATGGTGTAGTACCTACTACATTAGTTTGTCGCTTGAGTATTTGTATTCAGGACACGACAGACAGTAATACTTCAACCTGATCTATAAACTTCAGTGTCTTCAGTGTCAGCCCCATGGAGGCCGCCCTCTCTTGGAATCGTGCACCACCTCGTCTCGGGCTTCTTGAACAATCAGAACATCTACAGTCTGTCTGACCTCTGACCATTTCACAGCGACCATCGCCACAATCGCGTTGCAAACATGATCGCTCACATGAACTGGTCTGGCGGTCATCTGAAATAAATAACATTCTTAAGTGAGACTGCCCATAAGGGTTTGAGATGAGAACTTACTGCAACTGTTCGGACCATTACCACCTTCATCTCTGTCATCCTTGTCGCATCGTTGACAGTTACAATCATGTCTCTGATTTCTGCTCAGACATTTGCTCCCTTGGCAACCTCGTTGCTCGCAGTGTTTGTCACAGAACTCCTGCCTATCTCTGTCTACAGTGCACTTAGTGAACAATTACTGTATTATAAAAGTCTATGTAAACAGTGACCGACCGCAAGTGTCATCTCTGTCTTTGCTGTCATCCTGACAGTCCTCACAGTTGCAATTGTATTTTCCGTTTGGGCTACGTTTGCAGCCGCTGCTGGCACAGTCATTGCGGGCGCATTTCCTCTCACAGAACTTTTGGCCTGCCCTGCCTGGAAACAATTCTGAATTCAAAATTTTCTGCACATTTTACCGCATCGGGGTAGGCCTCCTTCGCTGCATTGTCTACAATCACAGTCAAATCCTCGTCTATTTCTACGCCGCAAACATCTGGTCACAATGTCGCAGTTTCGGTTCTCACATTTTCGTTCGCAGTTGTTCTTTGCCCTTGCACCTGAAGCTGATTCTTTGCACCAGCTGCTCTAAAGACCGATCAAACCGCAATTTCCAGATATTCGCTTGTTGTTGCGTGTGCATAATTTGCACTGACATTTGGATTGACCATTTGGGCCCACTCTGCATACGCTGTCACGGCACCCATTCTGTCTACACTCTCGTGCACAGGTGAAGCGATCTGAAGTGCAAACAGTTTTAGTTTGCAGTACGTTCAATGCTTGAATTATCAAAGCGACTGAATGAAAAGACAATTCAACTAAATGTCAAGGAAAACAGTGAATTACCACAAGTTCTCCCGCTGCTGACACCGCAATCCAAGCACTCACAAAGATTTCCGTCATTGTTGCGAGTGCATCTGCTGTTTAAACACCCCCAACTCTCGCATCTTGAATCGCACCGATTTCGCATGTTTCGACCTACAAAATGGTAGTGAAAGAATTTTTGCAGAAATATTTAAAAAAACTATTCCGACGCTATCCCTGTTGGTTTAGAAATTGTTTAGGCAACTTGAAGCACAAGCCAGAAAGCTGCAGGTAATTAGGCAGAGGCACCATCCATGAAGAAAACATAAAAAACCCAAGAAAATCGCAGCGTGCTCAGATCTTTCACTTTAGACTGTTACAATACCCGAGTTAGTGGTTTATTTTTGGCCGACAAGCATCCAATCGATCGGCCAGGTCGCATTGTTTCAAATGACACCAAGAGATACAAGATCGGTATGCTGAAACTAAACTGTTTATTATTACAATTATTATTATTACAACGCACATGAACACCTGTAACACATGAACTGTAAGTAAAGCAACCTGTATTAGCTGCATTTGCCTAACTAGTTCAGCTTTCATTCCATTTTGGTATGCTAGAGTAAATATAATGCAGAGCAGAAGTAGTAAAAAGGTCAGCTTTCCACTGCTTTAGACAGACGTACCGCATAGAAAGGCTGTGCAGGAAGCAGAAAGAAAAGCAACTCCTAACAGTAGAGAAGTGTACATTTTATCACCGCAGCAAAGATACAAGGTTTGTGCCAAAGACAGTCATCAGATTGTCTTTGGTAGATCGTTTCAAAAACTAGATGGGCCCACGCAGTGTCAGCCGAAAAAGTATCTTTAACATTTGCCTAATACGTAGGCGTCTCTAGAAACCAGTTAGCAAAGGAGCAACGTCAAACACACGGTACTGTATGTACACACACTTATAACTGTCATCCACCATTACAAGACATTCAATCAAGTTTAGGTAATGAAATTAGTTGCTAATTTCAAGCGAATCAAACAATATCACGTTTACCCAGCAGTAACAAAAACAGTAAAAGAAAAACAAAAGAAAGAGAGGCGAGAGGCGAGAGGAGAGAGGAGGAGAGAGGAGAGTCCGTTAAGGAGTCTGCTGGACCTTGTGTCTCTTCCTGCTCTATAGCAGTTGGCTACTCCTAGTCCGAAAGAACAAAAAGTTACAACAAGAGGAGAGGAGAGGAGAGGAGAGGAGAGGAGAGGAGAGGAGAGGAGAGGAGAGGGAGAGGAGAGGAGAGGAGAGGATAGGAGAGGAGAGGAGAGGAGAGGAGAGGAGAGGAGAGGAGAGGAGAGGAGAGGAGAGGAGAGGAGAGGAGAGGAGAGGAGAGGAGAGGAGAGGAGAGGAGAGGAGAGGAGAGGAGAGGAGAGGAGAGGGAGAGGGAGAGGAGAGGAGAGGAGAGGAGAGGAGAGGAGAGGAGAGGAGAGGAGAGGAGAGGAGAGAGAGAGAGAGGAGGAGAGGAGAGGAGGGAGAGGAGAGGAGAGGAGAGAGAGGAGGAGGAGGAGAGGAGAGGAGAGGAGAGGGAGAGGAGAGGGGAGAGGAGAGGAGAGGAGAGGAGAGGAGAGGAGAGGAGAGGAGAGGAGAGGAGAGGAGAGGAGAGGAGAGGAGAGGGAGAGGAGAGGAGAGGAGAGGAGAGGAGAGGAGAGGAGAGGAGAGAGAGAGGAGAGGAGAGGAGAGGAGAGGAGAGGAGAGGAGAGGAGAGGAGAGGAGAGGAGAGGAGAGGAGAGGAGAGGAGAGGAGAGGAGAGGAGAGGAGAGGAGAGGAGAGGAGAGGAGAGGAGAGGAGAGGAGAGGAGAGGAGAGGAGAGAGGGTGGTGGATGTTGGATAAACATGCAAACGGAATAAGTTTCACGCAGTAGGTATAAAGTTCTCCAGTCAACATTTGCATATGTTTGATCTTGCCGACTTATCAGTTGACTTACAAATGCGATGACTGTTTCAGTCGGTAGGGCTTTTTCTCTGAAACTTCTTACTTCATACATTAGCTCACTCTAGATAGAGCGGCACCCTAACTATTTCTAACCATGGAATACTGTTCTTTGCTATTTATTCTTGCGGCAACTATTGCTCACGTAGCAAGCGCAGACATAATTGACAAGTACGTCTGGAAAGACCCATCTCTGGTCAGCTACGAGACCTGTAAGGCTGCTTCAGAAGCAACGTTCAAAAACTTTCCGGAACCGCTAGACTACACCCCTGAACTGGAAGGAGCTGTAATGAAGGTAAAGAAATTCTACTACTAGAGTACAGATGTTGTGTAGGGGTCAAATATTCAACAATCTCAAAAACACCAGGAAATGCTATATTCTGAGCACGTTGTAATTAATAACAAAGCGAAAGACAAGAAACATATAATTTCAGGTTGGCACAGATCAGCGGCGCACTATACGTCACTGGCCCAACGGTCAGGTTGCATACGAGCTTGAAGCAGGAATCCCATACGACCAGAAGCTGAAAATCGCTTGTGCAATTTTGTTTTTCAACAGTCAGACTTGCGTCCGGTTCTCACCACGAGAACCGCAGCACAAACACTACATTACTATAATGACCACTCAGTCTACTAAGTACTGTAAACAGATACCGTAAGCATCGACCGCGTCGACTGTGAGCATACATTTAATACAGGTCCGGGTCGGGTAGGGGGAATGGGCATAGAGGGTTTACCTGGGTGCAGGTCCAGGCGGTTTCGCAAAGATGCGGTCAAAAATTTCTGAAATCTCTAAAATCCCTAGAAACGAGTTTTCAAGCAAAAGGCATTCTAAAGCTAAAACAAATTTATCTTTGAGCCAGTTTCTTAGTACTGGAGCTACTTCTGCCACTTACATCTTCAGGTTGGTCGGGGTCTCTAAACTGTCTCGAGGTGTTGGCTCGAGTGCTGCATATTTTAGTACATAGAAAGAAACTAATTAGATAGATCAGACGCGCTCGCGCGCTTAGGAAATTCTGAAGTTGACAGTTATCACAGCATAGAATCTGATTTTAGAACCTGCGCATCCGACTCTCTCGGCATGTCTGTTAGGGGACAGCAGAGAGTTAATTTGGGCAAATACGCACGGCACTGCTGGCGACATGGAACAATAGTGCATGAGCTGATGCATGCCATTGGTTTCCCTCACGAGCAGTCTAGGCTAGACAGGGACGACTACATCGCAGTTTTCTATCAGAACATCCCACCCAAGTTGAGAAGTCAATTCCGTATTGTCCCTGTCAAACCACCTGGGACCTACGACTATCGGGTTTGAATTTACAGACTGTAAATGCAACCCGTAAAACCGTACAGTAAAAATCTTCAAAGTTTGTTAGCTTATAGCCATGATTAGCTTTCGCTATGAAGCACTCTTTGCGCCAATCAAGCAGAAAATTCCAGAATTTAGACAATTTCTTGTACAGGGTCTATCAAAAAACAACAACCCAGTAGTATTTTGTTTTCGCTAGCAACTGTAAATCTCAACCGATTTGAATGCATCTTTTTTTAAATGAAATATAAATTTTTTGTTGAAAGATTGGTAAAATTTTTACTAAGATACTCTGCTTAGTTCCTGAGAGATTTGCTCTCAAAGTCAATACAGAGATTTTCACAATGAACAAGAGCGATTTACTGTTCTGTAGCAGTTTACCGTAAACCGATTCCCTCCTGCAGCTGAGAGCTAAGAAAACTTTACTGGAGAAGTAACCGAGCTTGGGTGTCACCAGTAAATCCTCGTTACGTTAGCCCTCTGCAAAGCAATAGGAATCTAATTTATTGTGAAGCGCAACGGAATCCCTTCTGTTCACGGCCAAAATCACGGTTATGACTTTGATGCAGGGCTGTTTGTTTTCCGGAAAAAAACTCAAGCCGGTTTTTTTCCGGTTTTTTTCCTGTTTTTTTCCGGTTTTTTTCCAAAAGTTATTTTCCGAGATGACAGAAAAAAATTTTTAACAATCGCTTTTTATTGCAGAATTCAACGAAATAGCGTGAGTCTTAATACAAAATGCACTAATTTCATGTTTTAGAGTGGTAATTTGATTTTAAAACACCAAAAATACAATAATAAAAGTTGCCTGAAAATGGTACCAGTATTTTTTGCGAAAAACAGCTAAGATATGCCATGGAAATGCTTGTAAGGTTTCTATTAACGTAAATTCAAAGCATTGGAAGCGAATTTAACCAGTTATTGTGTCTATTTCCTTTAAAAACTTACTTGAGTTTTTTTCCGCATTTTAGTTTTTTTCCGAGCCCCTAGGAAAAAAACCGGTTTTTTTCCGGAAAAAAACGAAAAAAACCGAGGAAAAAAACCGACCCAACAGCCCTGCTTTGATGGCAAACTCAGCATGGACCAAACCTTAGCTGTCTTGCACACACCGACAGCAAAACGGGGAGGGTTGTTGTTAAGGAGGCTGCCGGACTTTGCGTCTCTTCCTGCTCTATAGCAGTTGGCTACTCCTAGTCCGAAAGGACAAAAAGTTACAACAACAACAACAACAACAACAACAACAACAACAACAACAACAACAATGGATAAAAAACTGTCCACCCTCTTTTTCAAACTTTATTCAAACGGTTCCTTCTCGGTCAGTTCTTTATCGATTTGGCTTAAATTTTCAGCAAAAATTAACAAGACAACTGGCTAAAATTGTGCAAGCTTAGTGCGAAATGGTGACTGCTGGTTTTATTACCCAAATCCCAAGAATCAGCGTGGCCACGGAAATACATACTGTATGTTTCGTTAATTCAAAGAGTACGGGTCTGAAACTTGTAGGAATGATTGGTGTAGCTATTGGATATAAATAACATACCGAAGGGAAGCTCTGTCTGTAGCTCAAAGGGTGCTAAAATTGGAGAATTTCAAAAACATGGCTAAATTCAAACCGGTCTTTTCGATTGATTTTTGAACCGGTCTCAAGGTTGAAGAGAACGAACCATTTGAATAAAAGTTCGAAAAAAAGGGGGTGGTCACTTTTTTATCTATACTGTATCTCAGGAATTAAGCAGAGTATTTTAATAAAAATTTCTTCAATCTTTCAAGAATTTACATTCATTCAAAAAAGATTTATTCAAATCTGTTAAGATTTACGGTTGCTACAGCAAAAAGTCTACTCGGTTGATTTTTTGACGGAGAGAGCCTATAGTACTAGTAGCCGGCTAAATACAAAGAAAACGACTGCTTCAGAGCGTGATGCATTATCCGAGATACCTAAAGCGGAAACCTATGATGACGGCCAAGAAAGCCCCAATCAGGCAAAACAATGCAGCCATGGGCCAAAGAAAGGCGCCTACCACCGAAGACACAAAGAAAATCAATGAACTATACCGGTGCCCTGGCAACTTGCCAGGTAAATGAAGCATTCAGTAAATTAATCAATCAATAACGAGTGGAAATTGTTTCAGAGTGTGAAGACGAATTCGAAAGCTGTGTAGTCTGGAAGTCCAGATGCTCCGCAGATCAGTTTATGTTTAAGCACTGCAAGAGAACCTGTGGAAATTGCGGGAAAATGGACTACTTGTGATTATAACAGCACACACACACACACACACACACAGTCAGTGCACTTTTATACCTGTAACGTTTCTACCATATGGTACGGTCCGAGCATAAGGGTTACCATATTTGGTACAGGTACCAACCATGGCACCCACTAGCACTACCAGATACTACCGTTATCGTCATACATGAACAGGCATTCACGTAATAGGGCCCCACCCGACTTAAGCCAGACACCCCCCGACGATTTTCTGGCAGGTACGTACATTTTTGAGCAAATTTTTGGGTTTTTTTTACAATTTCAGACACTATAATTGCTAACATCACCTGTCAAACACAGGGCTGTTGGGTCGGTTTTTTTCGTTTTTTTTCGGAAAAAAACCGGTTTTTTTCCCAGGGGCTCGGAAAAAAACTAAAATGCGGAAAAAAACTCAAGTAAGTTTTTAAAGGAAATAGACGCAATAACTGGTTAAATTCGCTTCCAACGCTTTGAATTTACGTTAATAGAAGCCTTACAAGCATTTCCATGGCATAACTTAGCTGTTTTTCGCAAAAAATACCGGTACCATTTTCAGGCAACTTTTATTATTGTATTTTTGATGTTTTAAAATCAAATTACTACACTAAAACATGAAAATAGTGCATTTTATTATAAGACTCACGCTATTTCGTTGAATTGTGCAATAAAAAGCGATTGTTAAAAAAATTTTTCAGTCATCTCGGAAAATAACTTTTGGAAAAAAAACCGGAAAAAAAACAGGAAAAAAACCGAAAAAAAACCGGCTTGAGTTTTTTCCGGAAAACAAACAGCCCTGGTCAAACAGCACATTTTTTTACTGTAATTGACCCCAAACTAGCGATTTTTGCCAAAAAATTGCGATTTTTCAGCGTTTTTAGTGACCTACCCCCTCCCTAGAGTTTGGGCTCAGACCCCGACCAGCGCATGACCCTCAATCCCCGCCCCTTCGGCGGATGACCTTTTACATGTATGTGAACAGGTCAGCCACCTAACGGGTAAGTAGCAAGGGGTCGCGCCGGCCGCTGGCTGGGGGCCAAATTCTGGAAAAGGGGATAGAGTACTAAAAACACTCAAAAATCCCAAAAAACAGTAATTTTCGGATAGAAATCGTAAAAAAGGCGAATTTGGGCTCGAATATAGCGAAAAAGTACATGGCACTTTACCGGCAATAATTTTGATTGTAGTGTTCGCAATTCTAAAAAATCGCAAAATTCTATATAAACAATTACACGTGTGTGTAGTGGAACAGACCCCTTCTTATCCTCTGGTACTTGTTTGGTTACAACAATGATACGTAGATACATGGCATTACGTGCCTGACTGTGTTAAAGGTCTGTAATTTTTGTACCGAATGACAGACCAATGAAGGTACATGTACGTAAATTGCCTCCATTCTATTGATACTGCTGGCGAATTTTTGTAACGTTGAAAAATCCGTGTAAAATAAACTATACTCAGAATATGGTACTGTTATTTTACTACATGTACAGTGTAGCAAAACAAAAAATAGTAGTACTAGTGGTATTTTACTAGTAACAAAATTAGCGTTCCGACGATATCAAAATTCGTCGATATTCGATATCAATACCGATATTTTCAGCTCAATATCGATCGATATCAATATCGATAGTTATAGTTATGAAAGAAAATCTGAAAATTTGAAAGAGCAAACTGCTCTCGCTGCTTATCAGTGAAGCACTGATGCAATCAGCCATCTGATGTCAATTAAGTAGAGAATCGCTGAAAAGGTAGTGACCCTTCTGAAGCCCCTTCAATGTAAAGGTTGCCTCCTCAGGCCGATGCCCCACCTCATTCATTAGGCAGAAATGAGCTCAGACAGAATAGCGCGTTTAACTTTTTTTAAGTTAAAGGTGTATTACAAATTATTATTTAATGACAAATAAGCCCAAAACCTTTACTTTAATAAAAAATCGGATCGTAAGGCCCCCGCTCACTGGATGGGATCGGAACAACTGCTACAAATTTAAATTTCTTTTAAATTAACGCAAAAAGGCGCTTCCTTTGTAATAAGCAGCTTCCTACCGTAATCCAACGTCCGGCGCAACCAGCCAAGCCGTGCAGTTAGCCACCCTCAGCCAACTAACAATTCCACCATAATCTAACCATTCTACAGTCTCCCCATAGCTCTCAAACGCTTCACATGTTCCTCCAAGCACATTATCAAACAAGAGTCAAAATTGAAACGCAGTTTTGAGCGAAAAACTCTCAAAAAGGAGCGGCGCAACCGGGCAAAAGCGAGCGCCTTTTCGGCGCATCAAACTAAAGGCGGCCGGCCGGCCGGGCAGCAGCCATGTCAGCCCCGGCCGGCCGGCATCATTGATTGTCGTCTCTCTGCACTTGCTTCGGCCTTCGTTCTCGGCTCTCACTCGATTTGCTTGTCTTTTTCCTTCTATCTCCATTATGCCTCGTCTGGGAAGGTCCCCTTTCACGCGGGAACCCATTCCCGAGGGTCTGACGCCCGAAGAAAACGTCTTCTACCTGCCGCTCACCAAGGAAGTGTTCAGAATTTACGAGTTAGTCAGTAAATTTGGTTTAAAACGGTCTGAATATCTGAAGGGCTGTTTCAGCAAGTTTTTCGAGCGCACCATACAGTTGAATTCTATGATTTGGTCCTGTGCTGCCACTGGAAAGCCGGGGTTGACTTATGAAGAGGCTTTGCAGTCGGAAAATGCAGCTCAACAGTCGTTGGAATCGTTTCCCGGTGAGTTTTTGATGACCTGGCGAATATGTAAGCTTTGTTTGTTTAGAGTATTTGGAAAAACCGCTGCTCTTCTTGGTTGGGCTGACATGCAGAGGCCGTTTGGACGATTTGGTGCAAGATCTCTGGATGTTTATGCAGGGACGATACTTCCTAGGAGAGGAGGTTAAGACATTTTCACTGCTTGCAGTTGCTACCTAATAATTAGTCAGCAAAGTTGTGGTGTTTTTAGGTTTAAGTGGAGTGGTCTGGCTCCTAGGTCTAAGTCTATGCCTCAGAAAAAGTCCAATCTGAAGCCTACTCCTGGCCGAAGACTGAGCAAACCTAGGCCTAGTAGAACCTGCTAGCCTAAGTCTCAGTCGAAGCCTAAGCCCAAACCTAAGCTCTGCCTAACGTACATCTGTATATCACATGCTAAGCCCGTATTAATTGAAAATGACGAAACTGGTCGGTCGGCCACTGAGACTCACTTGCCCATTGCCCTCCAATTATCGGCCGCATGGCGGAGATTCCTTAATAGTTGGCTTCTAAGCCTTAACCTAACCCAGAGGTTAATGGTGGATAATGGGAGGATATTTACGCGAGAGTCTCAGCTGTGCCCTATCCCTCCTCAGGAATTTCTGGAGAGATTTTGTTTAAACTTTATATCAGAAGTAAACGAGCTCGAAATGCTTATTTTAAGCTATGTTAAGAGCCACATTTTATAAAACCGGGGCGGGTCCCCTAATAACCGGCGAACATGAAAAATTCTGACCTATAGTTTTTATTTGATAAATCGATAGGTCTATGAGAGAAAATAACACACGAGAAATATTTTCACTCGACTGTCATTAATATGCAAATTAGAGCCAAAAACGTGTTTTTCCAGCCAAATTCGGTCTTTCTTTTATTTCTCAAGCATGCGTTGACGGATCGGGCTGATATTTTCAATAAAAATTCTAGGTATATTGGGTGTTGTACCTATAAAATTTGAAGAGGATCCGCCAAGGTTGAGATCGCAAATTATAATGAGATGCAAACTTTTGGGTCCTGTAAAAAATCGAATTTTGCAAAAAAAGGTACATCGAAATTTTCGACCAAACTTTCAGTGTAGGTTACTTAAGTGTCCCTCAAAGTAACCCTCTTTTCCCGTTTGTGGACTTTGTCTCTGTTTCAAGAAATTAATGTTCGAATTTTCATACCCACGTTGGTAGAAAAAACCGGAATTTACTTCCAGCTTTCGTTTGAGCAGACGGATCTTTTAGCGTTCGGTCTCGCTTGAAAGAGCGCTTAATGGCCGATCGATTGGTTGGTCGCCAGCCAGAAACAAACCACTGAGTCGGGTACTGTAAGAGTTTAAAGTAAACGAGTTGACCACACTGCGATTTTCTCATGTTTTTGAGTTCTGTAATGTTGTTTATAATGGCTTTTGACTCAAAATCCGAATGGAAAGTGTACGCTACGTTTGGAGAAGGCTCAGCGTGCCTTAGTAATCATTATTCAAGAGCTGAATGTGAAACGCACAGCTGGCCACCTCCACGCATTCTCTCAATTGACATGGAACCTTTTCGAAAACGCTGTACCTCGGCAGATTTGGGTTTTGTTTGGCGGCTCTTCTTCAAGTATAGCATTAAGCTTTTGAATAACGGTTGTTAGAGGCACCCGAGCTTTGTATGAAACCTCCGATAGTGCAAATGTACAAGACAATGGTTTATTACAAACAGTAACACAGAGTCCCGTTCTAATTTACAGTGACTCAGTGATTTACTGCTGGGAGTCAACAAGAGTGCAAAGACGTATGTAGCGCTGGCCCTTGTGGCATACACGCAAAGTTTTATTAGCCTAAAGACAGAAAGACAATCGGTAAAGCGCACACAAATCTGACACACACACAACAGACCGACAGACAGTTTGCCAGCCAGCCAATGAACAAAACGGACACGGTCAAGAAATCAATAGACCGCATGTATGCTTACTATGTAGGTTGAGGTGCTGCCTGTACAAGAGACCACTGGCAACCGTAAACACACAAGCAATACACACATAGACTATGCTGGAAACGTTATGGTGATTTAGTTCAGCTTTATCTATTCAGTTTGAAGGTACTATGAAGAAACGGTAAAAGCAGTGGATGTAAGCACCATTGTATGAAAAGGAGAAAAAGTATATATATGCTCCCACCAGGAATGTACACAATAAGAAAACAAATAAACCTGGCCTGGTCAGAAAAATCTTGTGTCGAAAGTGCTTAAGACTTAAATTGGAGGTTTTTGGCTGCAGTATAAGAGCCGAATTTCTCCGAACCAAAGCAAACTCCTAAAGTCTGAAAAGGGGTGCATGTTGCGTGTCATACAAGCTTACTTGTCCAAGAATTAAAGAAATTCGGCTTTCATATTTCACGGGAACAATCGATTTTTAATGCACATTAATTTCTAATCAAAAACAAGATGATCTCGTTACATTTCGTTTGAGCAGACTACTGTTGCTAAGTAAATTTATTTTAAATATAATTAAATTATAATTTACTTACCACATGCCCAGAGAAATATAATTAAATTATAATTTACTTACCATATCTGAGAGAAATTTAATTTAATTATAATTTACTTACCACATTTAATTAAATTAAGTACATTAAGTATATTTAAAATAGGCCTGGTTTTGGCGGCTAACACCTTCAGCTTTGCTTCCAACTAAGCAAGGATGCTATAACAGTTATCAGAATGAAAACCAAACGAGGGTATCTCAGTTTTAAGTCAACAACAGACATGGACAAAGGGAGTTGAGGGCGAGGGGATTTACTCGCCTCAGGCTCTGACCTACTGCCCTTCAGGCTACCCCTCCCCCTTCAGGGAATTTTGGAGGAATATTTTGATAAAAGTATGACTAGTTTAGGTGTGAATGAGCAGCTTATTTCCACCTATTTAAACGAAAAATTAGCAAATAACCTAAATTCTAGCGAAAAATCGGACTTTTTAGCTTACCATCCTCTGCACCCTCCGTCAGCCGCCGCTACACCCTCCAGCCAGCCCCTTAGAATTTGAAACGTTGACACCTCTCACCCGAAATGATAGCCGATGTCTGTCAACAGTAATAATGACAGTTGGTCAGAATTAGAACCTCTGTCTCAAGAGGCTTTCCAGCCAGTTTCTGCTTGCATCCACAACAGAACAGACAATGCCTGTGAGACTGAACATATGCTATCCCATAGCAAAGCTGGCTGAAAAGTACCTAATATCCACTTTTGGCTCGGCAGGTAAAATGGAGTAGTTTGTTTTGTGGGAGATTAAGAGAAACCAGCGCAAAGACAAAAGGCGGTGGGCGGGCGGGATCCCGGGAAAATTGTACTGTAAGCATGGCTTGCCATTAAAAGGTATAGATACCGAAAGCACACTCATGCAACACTTGCATTCTGCCAAAAAGGTTCAGCAGTAGCTAGGCTTGTGTAAGTAAATTAAGTATATTTTAAGTAAATTAAGTAAATTATTTTTGGTAAGTATAATTTGCAAATTATAATTATAATTAACTTTACCTGTTTTCGTAGAAATTTAATTTAATTATAATTTACTTACCAAATAATTTACTTGTATTAGTAAATTTCTAAAAAATATAATTAAAATTATAATTATAATTTACTTAGCAACAGTAGAGCAGACTCGTTTAAGGTGAGCGAGTTCAGCCAGCATACTACGATTTTCTCCATTTCTAATATGGTTTTTGCCTCAAAATAGTTTACTAGAGGCATGCTCAGCTTTTTCCAAAGTTTGCGTACACTTTCCAATCCCAATTTGAGGCAAAAGTCATGATAACAACATTATAAAACTCAGAACATGAAAAATATTGCAGTGTGGTCGACTCACTCACTTTAAACTCTTACAGTACCCGACTCAGCGGTTTGTTTCTGGCCATCGACCAACCAATCGATCGGCCATTGAGCGCTCTTTCAAGCGAGACCAAATGCTAAAAGCTCCGCCAGCTTAAACGAAAGCTGGAAGTAAATTCCGGTTTTTTCTACCAACGTGTGCATGAAAATTCGAACATTAATTTCTCGAAACAGAGACAAAGTCCACAAACGGGAAAAGAGCGTTACTTTCATGGACACTTAAGCAACCTACACTGAAAGTTTGGTCGAAAATTTCGATGTACCTTTTTTTGCAAAATTCGATTTTTTACCAGAATCCAAAAAATTTTAATTTGCGATCTCAACCTGGGCCGATTCTCTTCAAATTTTATAGGTACAACACCCAATATACCTAGCATTATTACTGAAAATATCAGCCCGATCCGTCAACGCATACAGGAGAAATAAAAGAAACACCGAATTTGGCTGGAAAAACACGTTTTTGGCCCTAATTTGCATATTAGTGACAGTCGAGTGAAAATATTTCTCGTGTGTTATTTTCTACCATAGACCTATCGATTTATCAAATAAAAACTATAGGTCAGAATTTTTCATGTTCGCCGACCTGCCCCGGTTTTATAAAATGTGGCTCTTAACATGTTAACAGCTTGGTGTCCCAAAAATTGATGACAGTTCTTTTTGCTACCACTTCCGCAAATTTTGACCGAATTTGGCTGAAATGTAAAACATGGGTGCCAAAATAGGGGAGAGTTTCTGTGTTAAAACTTGGCGGACCAGGCTTGATCCCAATCCAATTTTACGAATAGATTGACATGGTCCTGAGAAAACGAGAATTATCCAAACGATCTGTTTTTCTGTTCTGCTCATTTAGAGAAGCAGATGTTCAGCAATTCCTCATTAATTGTGTCATCTCATTACATTAAAATTTAACACAAAATATGCCACAGTTCTGAAGAGGTTCTGCATATTTCATGTCATTTGACGAAGCTTAGCGGAAATGACTGCAAAAAGAAAAGTTTCCAGTTTAGTGATATTTTATAGGCATTGAAATTAACAAATTTCACATATTCGTCAATTTCTCAGGATTGGGTTAAGCTTGGTCCACCAATTTTTGTCACAGAAAATCGACTCTAATTTGGCACCTACGTTTCAATTAAATTTCAGCCAATTTGGTCAAAATTTGCGGAAATGGCAGCGAAAAGAAATATTGTCATATTTTTTGGGAACCCTATGATTTTAGCACAAAATCGTACTTTTCGGCTTTACCATCCCTTTAACCAGACATGGGCTAGCATTTCGGCTGATGGGGGGTAGAATTTTCAATTCCTGATGGGGGGCTGATGGGGGGTAGGAGCGCCTGATGGGGGGCTGAGGGGGTGGTAAGCCAAGTTTGGCGAAAATCAGGGTTTTTTGGCTTATTTTTTATTAAAATAAGTTAAAATTAGCGATGCTGAGCTCATTTACGCCTATTCCAGGCATATTTTTATCATAATTTTCTATACAAAATTCTTCCCAAAAATTCCTGATGGGGGGTAGCGGCCGGCTGATGGGGGGTAGATCAGAGCCTGATGGGGGGCCAACCCCCAATCAGCCCCCCCCCTTTGCCCATGTCTGCTATTAACCTCTCGCAGCCGAAACACTTGTCTATGCTTGTGTGTTATGAATGGAGCTAGGCCGGCCTGGCAGCCTGCCTATAGGTTGGCTTTAAATATAGGCTCTAGACAAGAGGGACCTTCTCTATTTTGACTGCTAGGCAGTAGTGTCTTTTAACAAAAGCTCTCAATTACAGATAGAGGTTTTTGTGAAGCGCTGCCGACACAAGGCAAGGATTATCGCCGTAAAATACAAGCAAAACAGTGAGATCGATTACGGCGCCGACCATCTCGATTCTATGTTCGTTTTTATTTATTCTCTAGCGCTCATTTTTAGTTGTTATTGCGTAGATTTAGGAAGCGAAAGGAGGATTTCACGGCCGTGTCTAAGAAGCATTTTCTCTATGACGTTGAGTTGTTGCCGGAAGACTTTGAAGAACAAGCCTCCGAAACGGACGACTCGCAATTGGATATTTTTGGCCGAAAATACGACATTAACCCCGAACAAATACTGTATGTTCGATTCTTTTTTGCTTTAGTCCGCGTTTAAGACAGATGCTTTTCGCGTCCCCGTCCCAGTCGAATTCTTATCATGCTGTCGTAACTAGGGTTTAAAATTTTCGGCACTTGGACGATAAAACAGCTAAACTTTGATCACCGTCAGAGTGAGTCTGAGTAGTTCTAAATCGATCTCAGATTTATAGCCTTCTGAAAATCGGTCCCCTTATAACCAGACATGGGCAAAGGGGGGGCTGAGGGGGGTTGACCCCCCATCAGGCTCTGATCTACCCCCCATCAGCCGGCCGCTACCCCCCATCAGGAATTTTTGGGAAGAATTCTGTATAGAAAATTATGATAAAAATATGCCTGGAATAGGCGTAAATGAGCTCAGAATAGCTAATTTTAGCTTATTTTAATGAAAAATAAGCCAAAAAACCCTGATTTTCGCCAAAAATCGGATTTTTTGGCTTACCACCCCCTCAGCCCCCCATCAGGCGCTCCTACCCCCCCCCTCAGCCCCCCATCAGGAATTGAGAATTCTACCCCCCATCAGCCGAAATGCTAGCCCATGTCTGCCTATAACTACTACATATGGGACCAAAATCTAAGTTCTAGCTTCTTATTCAGAATTCCGACTAAAATTGGGGGTTTTAGAGTACTTTAAGAAACTTTTGTCAAATTTCAGTTTTAAGAAAAAATCTTTTTCGACCCCTTTGCACCCCCCCTAGACGGACTTCTTATTTCAGATAAATGTTGCGCTATCAATTAGCTACAGTTTGGTATAAAGCATTCTAGGCCTATACCCCACGTTTTTGAGAAGTTTGAGGTTGAATAGGTCAAAATCGCAAAATTAGCTTACTTTTTTGTGGGCCAAAATTTTCAACTCGAATTTCTTTCTTGTTAATATGAGTTAGGACTTAAAAGGTGGGGCTTTTGATTAATTTTTAGAGTAGATTAAGAATTTTTGGTCGAAAATAAATTGAGTAAAAATTTTTCTTGACCCCATTACGTCCCCTCTAGCTCGGCTGGAACCCATCTAGCCCCTTTTTTTATTTAAGGATAATGTAGCGCTATGTTTTTGCTACACTTTGGTGTAAAGCATTCCTGACGTAACCCCGCCTGTTTTAGAAATTTCAGTTGAATAGGTCAAAATCCCAAGAAGGAAAATGTCAATTTCCAGATCTTGTGTCTCTTGTGCTCTATCGTAGTTGGCTACTACTACAGGGTTCGTGCGGGACCTGGAAAGTCAGGGAGTCATGGAAAAGTCAGGGAATTTAAAAAAAAGTCAGGGAATCAGGGAAAAGTCAGAGAATTTGGCGTCTGGTCAGGGAATAATTTGATAGCAGCAGAAATATCTCGCCGCCAAATGGTCCTGCAGAACTTTACACAACACCAATTTGAAGATTGGTCTTCTGACTAGGGAATTTTGACTGTGGTCATGGAAAAGTCAGGGAAAGGTCAGGGAATTTTGCTATACAAAAGCCGCACGAACCCTGTACTAGTCCGACAGGACAAAAAGTTGCAAGAACAAGCTCAATTGCACGTGGCTGATTTAGAAGGAGACGAGGCGTATTGACCAAGCCAAAACTGAAACTGTTCCTCAAGAACGCCTGCGACGTGGCTGAGACTGTTTGGTCGGTTAAGGTCAGCTCTCTAATTAGACTAATTTACTTATTAGTATTAATTACTGTACTTGTTATGATGTCAGGTACCTAACGCATACATGTCCCCCACCCGACTTAGGCCAGACCCCCCGATGGCCCCCGAGACGATTTTTTTGCAATATCAGACACAAAAATAGCCAAAATCGCCTGTAAAACAGCACTTAGCTGTATTTCAGCCCAAATTAGCGATTTTGACGATTTTAAGCCGAAAATAGTGATTTTTTCGATTTTTGAGCGTTTTTTAGTGCCCACCCCCCTCCCCCAAAATTTTGGCTCAGACCCCCCAGCCCCGGCCGGCGCCAGACCCCCATCGGTGGATGACCTGTTACATGTATGTACCTGGATAATATTTTATTGCCCAACCCAATCCCAATATTTGGGCTAAGACACCCCAACCCCCACTGGGTGTATCCTATCACAAGCGCACAAATCAAAAGCGCACATCCCATAAGCGCACGCTCAGAAAGCGCACAAAAAAAGCGCACAAGCAGACATGGGCTAGCATTTCGGCTGAGGGGGGGTAGAATTTTCAATTCCTGAGGGGGGGCTGAGGGGGGGTAGGAGCTCCTGAGGGGGGGGGCTGAGGGGGAGGTAAGCCAAAAAGTCCGATTTTTTGCTAAAATCAAGGTTTTTTGGCTTGTTTTTCATTTAAATAAGCTAAAATAAGCTATTCTGAGCTCATTTACACCTAATCCAGGTATATTTTTATCATAATTTTCTATACAAACTTCTTCCAAAAAATTCCTGAGGGGGGGTAGCGGCCGGCTGAGGGGGGGTAGGTCAGAGGCTGAGGGGGGGCCAACCCCCCTCAGCCCCCCCTTTGCCCATGTCTGCGCACAAGTAAATGTTAGCAACTATGGATTGTATGTATAAAGCACTAGCATAGGTATGTAATGTATGGCGGCAGTTATGCTGGCAGTATGACAGGTTATCATCGATTGACGGCCTGACCGCCGCCCTGTTGCCTGGTCATTTGCAGCCAGCTGCACCGTGCCTGTGCGCCGACTCTCTTCACCTGTCTTACTTTTTTGAATCCGCTGTAGTGTCAGGTTATGCCGTGTTGTACGAACTAGAGCCCAGAAGGGCAAACCACCGGTATCCTGCAATCGATACCAGTACCGCTTCTTTCGCGACTCATCCCAAGAAAAAACGTGGCGCTGTCGAATAAAGGCTTGCAATATTTAAATGACAGATATGTAGTTTCAAGCAGTTATTTTTGTTGTCTTTAGCTGCTGCTATAACAGATCGAAACACAGCTGCCAGTATGCCTACGTTTGGAAGCGTAAAAAGCTCTTTGGTAAAGCTCTTAAGGAAAGCGTAAAAAGATGGACAGACGAATTCGCGCTTTGATTGACAATTACCATCAGGGCCGCATGGAAAGGTTGGAGTTTCTGACCGGCGTCGGTTATAATTTTACGCAGCCCAAACGTGTGCGTATGTAGTTCCGTCTGTCTGTTGATCGAAAATTTTATTGCTGTACTTATTTTTGCTTGTGTCATAGTTAAGGTTTACTTTGAAATGCTGGCATTCGTTTATGTATGTAAATACTTCATACTTGCATCAGTGGTGGACTCTGTTACGACTGAGACGGGCTTCTAAAAGCCTTTATATATATACAGTAAAGCTCTATATGTCCAGAACAGGCATTTTATTTCACATTACTATATGTGCGCTTTCTGAGCATGCGCTTATGGGAAGTGCGCTTATAGGATGTGCGCTTATGGGAAGTGCGTTTATGGGATGTGCGCTTTTAGGAACACCCCACCCCCACTCCCCCATCGAGGGATGATGTTACACGTATAACCTAACGCCATACTTGGGAACCGACCGTATAGTAATGTAGGTTTCATATATATGGCACTCCCACGTTCGGTATGGAACTGTGCACTTGGTTCAGCTACAACTAGTTTAAATACCGGTTCGGTATCAGACATGGGCAAAAGGGGATGAGTGGTTGACCCCTCAGGCTCTCACCGATCCCCTTCAGCCGCCGCAACCCCACTCAGGATTTTTTAAGAATTTTGTATGGAAAATTATGATAGATTAGGTGTAAAATAGCTCAGAATAGCTTATTTTATCGAAACACGTTGATTTTATTAAAAAATCGGAGTGTTTCTTACCAATTAGCTGATATTATAGAGTGCGATAGTGCGGGAGTTCGACCTCTCCTCGCTGGTCTGGTCCGACGTGTTCGGCGGTCCGGAACCCCACTTCAATCGAACCCCTGCCAAGCGCGGCTCTGGCAAGTTCGACCCCGATAAATCGGCGGCCGAAAAGAAGAAGTCGAAAAAAGAACGCGCTAAAGAAGCTAAGAAGGCGGCCGAAATGCGAAGGAAGGAAGAAGAGAGAAAATTGGTTGGTCTCTTTTGTATTTGTTACTTCCTCCGATTTTGGTCTAAGCTCGCTTCAGCCGAAAGTTACCAATTGGTTTCAAGTTTATTCAAGCTCTTATAGTCTGTCACTTAGCGCCGTATATTGTACTGGCACCATATGGTACCCCACGTTCGGGCACTGTGGTGGTACCATATGGCGATAGGTGTCGGTACCATATGGTTCCACTTGCCTTGGTACCGGTACCATAATAATGGTGCCACTACAGTCCTCGAACTGGGGGAACCGTAATATATGGTAGAGTTGTAAAAAAAAATTTTTTTTTGAAAGCAAAAAAAGCTTTTTTTCTGAAAATTTTTCATTTCGAAATTTTTTTCAAATTTTTTTCCTAGCATGAGATATAGCTTGTAGGAGATGCAAGGATGCATTAGAAGCAACTTTAAATACAAAAGCTGATACTTTGGTTCAAACATAGTGTTAGAGCCTGAGAGTCGACATTCTACCTGCAGCATTGCTCACAGAGTGGCTGCTGCCCTTCAAAACCTATTTTTAGGCTTAGAATAGGCAAGAAATTGATAGAACTGCACTGCTAATGTATATCTGAGGCTAAATTCAGCGATTTTCCCCCAAAATTTCCATACTATGAATAAAATAAAAAATTTTCGGAATGGGCCTTAAAAAAAGCCTTTTTTTAAAAAAAAGAGCCTAACAACACTAATATATGGTGCCACTAGCCTAGGTAGCTGCCGGTGTCATATAATGGTACCATTACCAAACAGGGTGCCAATACCATAAAGGGCGTTAAATGCCAGACTGCTATATATATACTGGTAGCATGTTGTGTTAGGAGTTAGTTGAAAAAGAGTTTAGATAGAGAAGCAGCAAGAGGAGCTGTCGTTTGTGATCGCGCAGGGGAGACGATTGGGCGTGAGTGAGGAGCAGATGCAGCAGTGGGACCGCGATGACGTTCTGCTAACTGCTGATGACGTCATAGAGCTTAAATCGGCCGTAAGAAAGGCGCGCGATCAGGTATGCAGATTATTTATTATTGCCAAGCTAAAATAGAAGCGCTAGCTAATGCTAATTCAAATTGTTCACAGGAGCGCGAAAAGGCGCGCGACATTAAGCGGCAGGAACGGGCAGCCATTGCCGCCTGGAAAAAGCCCAGAGACGACTTGCTTTGCGACGATTTAAAGGTAGATTGTTTTATGTTTAAAAAGAATAGTTGGGAAAATATGGTTTTCTGTTCTGTTTAAATTGGATATCTCCCGACGCCGTTCGAATTTTTCCAGAAAATGTATGCCTCTGAACATGCAGTGGTCGTTTTCTACATAGTGACATTTTGAAAATTTGCATTTACACAAGTTCCAAATTTTTTAGACTCATTCTGAAAAAGATTAGGTATTGGGGACTTTAATATTGGGTACTGGGTATTGGTTTTGTCGTTTTTAGTAGCGAGTGTCTCAAAAATACAAACATTTTTGATGCTGTCATTTCCACAAACCTTGGCCAAACTGCCCGGAATTTCGAACATACAATACAGTACATACGTAGGTGCCTAAATGCTCTAAATTTTGTGTTCGGTGCGCCAGGTTTGGCCAGTCCTAAGAAATTCCCAGAGTTTATGTGTAATTTCGATACCTATAGCAACTAAACTGAATTCAGAATTGTCTGCTAAACGGTCGGTGAGGTAGTAAAATCTCTCTGAATCGAGGGGCAGAGCGCACACCCCTATTATGAATCTATAATTATTGCACTGTTCCCAGGTTACTTGAAATTAATTAAATAATTAGCATCACCCTTTCAGCCACTACCCCCCTACGGGCCGTTGCACATTCCGGAGAAACTTTCAGCCGACGAATTCGGCGACTGTTTGGCTGTGTTGGACTTTTTCCACTCCTTTTTCGACATTCTCAACCTAAATGAAAATTGGCAGCGAGCCAAGCTCACTCTGCCCATGCTGCTGGACGCTCTAGACTGTCAGAACCCCCAGGGCACCTTTTTCGACCTCTGCGCTACCTTACTGCAGACCAGAGCCTCCAGAGGGGACGAGGAGGACGGCGATGAAGGTGGGTGTTCGGGGGTGCGTGGATTAGTAGATTTCTGCTGCTTTTAGCAAATCTGGACAATAAGGAAGAATTGGCGCCCGAGAATTGCGACCTGGAGCACAAAGTCTATAGCGACGCTATTAGACAAGCGACCGTCTTGCACGAACAAGTCAGGACTAATCACGGTGGGTTGTTCGTCTTTTCTTCTTCTCTGTTCGTAATTAGAGGCTCGATTTTGGAAATGGCCGTTTCTATCCTATTTTTTGGCAAATCTGTTTTCTCGAGTAGTAGGTTGCCTGGCTTCAGCGAAAGCAGCAGATGCACTGTTAACTATTTTAGGAGTTAGCGTGCGTCATTTGCCTGTAGACGGGTACACATTGTCGGAGGTGTTACGATTACATATCCTTACGTCCGGCTACTACAGTGGCCAGTCGGTGATTCGATTTAGGTAAAAGTTAAACTTCAATACACTTGAACTTGTATATTTTTTACCTTTTAGGTACACGCACAGAGGAGGCTACCGTTGCTGGGATGATGATGGTCTAATTTTCGCTCTCAATCATAAAGATATAGTTGAGAAGTTGACCAAGGTAATAGTGAGTTTATGTACTTTTACTTAGACCAAGTTTCTGCTGTTTAGCACTGTGTCTATGAACTGAATCCGTCAGAGCGGCTGCTTGTCTTGAAAGTGCTCTGCGACCAACTGTTGGGGTTTTACGGGTTTCGCGAGAAGCTGGATCATAGATTGGAGAAACTGAAGTCGCTCAAAATGGAACTGAAACAGTTGAGAAACTGGGACGTTGCGCAGGAAAAGGAGGCCAAAGAAGCTAGGTCTGTCTGTCCATCTGTCTTTCTACTATCTGTTTGTCTGTCCACCTGATTGTCCGCCCATCTGCCTGTCTGGGTGTCAGTCTGTCCAATTATCCATCTGTCCTCCTGTCTGTCTCCATCTGTCCGTCCATCACTCTGTCTGTCCACCTGTCCTTCTGTGTATCCATTCATCTGTCTTTCTTTCCATCTGTCTGTCTGACCGAGTGTCTGTCTGTCTGCCCGAGTGTCAGACTGTCTGACTGTTACTCTGTCTGTACGCCTGGCCATCTGTCTATCCATCCATCTGTCTGTCTTTCCATCTCTCCGTCTGTCTGTCCATCCATCTATCTGTCTGTCCATCCATCTGTCTGTTTGTCCTTTATTTTTTTTTTCTGTCTTAGTTATTTTTTTTTTTTTTTTTTTTTTTTTTCATCTCTATTTATTTTCTTTTCTTTCTGTTCTATTTATTTTTTTCCTTTCTTTCTTTCTTTTTTCTTTCCCTCCCGCCCCTCTCTCTGTCTCTCCCCCCCGCCCCCCCGCTGGTTTTTCCGAAGAACCCCCAGAACTGGCAGCACAGAACAAACAACCGCGAACAGCGCACAACAAACAACCGCAACCCCCCCCCCCCCCCAAAAAACCCCAAAAACCCCCACAAATTCCCAAAAAAACCACACAAAACACAAAACACAACAAAAACACCCACAAGACAAAACAAAAAAAACAAACTCTACCACACACACACAAAACAAAACAGACCCGGCCCAAATGGTACAAAAAAAAAATAATATATTAAGAAAAAAAAGCAGATGAAAGAACGACTAAGAAGAAAAAATTTATGGCCGAGACAAAAAAAAAAGGGGGAGGTTAAAACGACGGGAGCCCCGAAAAGAGCAGGGGGGGAGGGAGGCCGGATCAGGAAGGAACACGGGGAAGAGGCCGAGGGCGGCCCGACCCGGGAGAGACCGAAGGGGGCCCCCAAAAGGGTCGGTGTTGGCTGGGGGGAGACCGACCCCACAAAAAGAACGCGCACCGCCAAAACACACCCGCGCTCTTAGTAGAGGAGCCACACCACTATGAAGTGCCTCCTTGTGATTTTGCTACGCCCCTTGATAAGGTATTGTCTGGGTATTTGATATGTGATCGCTTGTACGTACATGCTGCTGTGGTACGTACATGCCGTCTTGTGTGTTAGTTGTCTAGGCTAGATTATCGATCGGGCTCGGCCTGCCATGCCACTTGGCCGCGCCCTAGTCTGTAGCTCTGCGTAGTAATAGAGCCAGACCCAAGGCAGTGTTGAAAACAATCACTTTCTCTCCCTGCGCACCTGCCTTGCGGCTGACTCTAGTCTGTGCTCCCAGAGTGCGTGTGTTGTGGCCAGTCTTTAGTTGTATACTGGCGTGGTTGATGGTCCGTTACTGCCTTGGCATAAAGGACTTTGTTGTTAAGCATCACCTGCTACACCGCGTGACAGCCGGGCGATAGGACAACTACAAAGGACCTGCAGGCAAACCGAAAACGGAACAGTGGCGACCGGCGTGCAATTCGAACCGCAACAGACTGCCACCGCCAACAAGAAAGCCGACGCGACTGCTGACGAGTGAGTTGGTTTCCGACAACCTGTTTCCAGTAAGGACGGACGGACGTGTGTGCGTGCGTGTCAATTGCTCTGGACGGAGAGTGCCGTGTGTGTCGTTTGCTCTGGACGGAGGGCGTGCAACTGCAGTGTTGCCCGCCTCATTGGTAACCGGAAGGGACATACTCGTGCGTCTCGCGGAAGGACTCGTGCGTCTCGCGGAAGGAACCGTACGTCTCGCGGAACGACTCGTGCATCGCGGCGGTGATAAACAACACCGCATAGTCGACTCAAACGGAACGCTTGCAGCGGTGACTCATAACACCGCATTGTCGACTCAAACGGAACAACACGACTCGTGCATTGCAGCGGTGATAAACATCACCGCATAGTCGACTCAAAGGGAACGCCTGCAGCGGTGAATAACAACACCGCATTGTCGACTCAAACGGAACGACTCGTGCATCGCAGCGGTGACAAACAACACCGCACCGTCGACTCAAGCACGCACCGGCGACAGACAACACCGCATCGGCGATTCAAACACCGCATCGGCGACAGACAACACCGCATCGGCGATTCAAGCACCGCACCGACGACAAACAACAACGCATCGGCGAACCAACGCAACGCAGTTGCTCTACCGTCGATCCCGCACCGCATCGACAAAACAACGCCGTTGCTCTACCGTCGATCCAGCACCGCATCGACAAAACAACGCCGCTGCTCTGCAGTCTACAGGACATCCCGCCTAGTGCCCAGTCGCTCTACTGATGGCACAGCCGGGACCCAGCAAACTCTACCTGCCACCACCGGATCGATACTGGGCTCTTCCAGGAGAGTCACCAGTGTTGATGTGGCCGTTATGGGAAAGACTATTCACTGATTTCCTCACCGGAATCGATGAAACCCGACCGGCCGGCGGCAAACTCAACGACCAGGAGAAAAAGAAGTTTCTGACATCCTACATTGGAGCAGCAGCATTGGCGCAGTTTTCCAGCCAGAGGGAATTCACCGACAATCAGACTACCTACCTGGATTTCCTAGCTGCTGCCAGGAGGAT
This sequence comes from Sabatieria punctata, assembly GCA_030248155.1. NCBI lineage: Eukaryota > Metazoa > Nematoda > Chromadorea > Araeolaimida > Comesomatidae > Sabatieria > Sabatieria punctata. The sequence goes on along the minus strand of JASANB010007334.1, from coordinate 35,669 downwards.
TTTTCATCGCCCTACCAATGCAGTCAGAGCACACTTCGATTTTCTACAGAGGACTCAACACTCTGGTGAACCAATCGCTGACTACTTGAGGGAGCTACGCCTGCTGATACAACAGTGCAGCTTTCCAGTCACTGAGGGTGTCATCACGGAAGGAGACCTCATCGAATACCTGTTGGCCATTCAGTTGGTCAAAGGACTGAGTTGCCGCGATACGCAGGAGAAGTTGCTAACCCAAAAGGAGGTCAACCTAGACCGATTCGCGGAAATCGCCCAAGCAGATGAGACGGCGCGCCAGGATGCTGCCAAACTGACAGGAAGTCGACCTGCGCAGATCAGTGCGGCCAGTCAGGGACGGAATCAGCGCGGAGGACGAAAGGGACAGAGAGGAGGCCAAGGACGCCTCCACCAGCCTGCCGCCGCAGCCAAAAAGGATTCCAACCCACCTCCAGGGAGAAAGTCAACTGCAGCAGATGCCTGCACAGCTTGTGGCAGACATGGCCACAGAGCTAACGCCGATTCGTGCCAAGCGAAGGGACAGGAGTGCCACAAATGCAAAAAAGTGGGCCACTTCGCTAATGTGTGCCGATCAGGACGATCCAGCAACAAGAATCGGGCCATTCGAGTGAGGGACATCGCCAAAGGAGGAGGAGCCTCAATTCGAAGTCTACAACAATCAGTACACTGTCAGGTGCTGATCACACCAGACAAGAAGGACCAGCAGAGTCGAGTGCTGAGGATGTTGGTAGACACTGGCTCAGACGTTACTGGAATCACGGAATCCGAGTGGCGCAAGTGCTTTGGACAGACCGCTGTCAAGCCTGCCAAACGACTCGCGAATTTCGACAACTCTACAATCGCTACCCGAGGACAATTCAGGGCGCAGTTATCGTTAGCAGGACGGTCAGTGACAGTGCCAGTGTATGTGTTTGGCAACACATGCAACAATACACTGGGCATGGATGCGCTGCGTGCACTGGGAGGAGTGCATATCGATGTGGATTCGAACAGCACCACTATCCAGGAGGACCCCAGATGCGCAACTGTGCAGAAACCTGGACCGGGAGGAGCCAGTCGAGTGCCGAAGGAGCAGCAGCCAAAAACACCTCAAATTTCGCAGCCAGATGCGCTGGAGACTTGGAGGAAGGCAGGACTGCAACCACTGCTGGCAGAGTTGTCCAACCTGACGAAAAAGGAGGTCGGCACCTACCCAGACTTCAAACATCGAATTCGGCTCAAACCAGGCGCAAGGACGCCACCCAGACAGCCTGTAAGATCGATCCCAGTACGCTTTGAGGAGAGAGCCAAAGAAGCCGTCGAGCTGATGGAACGCCAAGGTATCTGGGAGCGAGTTGAGCATGCCGATCGAGTACACGGCATGGTGGTCGTGGAGAAACCAGATGACCCCGGATCAGTCAGGATAACCAGCGATCTGAGTCCGCTCAACAAGGACATCGATCCAGTGCTGTACCCGCTGCCTAACATCCACGATTTGCTGTACAATAGACTCAGTCAGGCGGCAGTCTTCAGCAAAATCGACCTGCTGAAAGGATACTTCAATGCAGAATTGGATGAGGACAGCCAGCTGCTGACAACAACTGTTACACCATGGGGCTACTACGCTTACAAGAAGCTGCCCATGGGTTTGAAGGACAGTGCAGCAGTATTCCAGAAACTGGTACACGAAACGCTGGAAGGTGTGCCAGGGTGTCAGCCCTACATCGATGACATTTTGGTGTATGGAGCGAATCGAAGGGAACACGATGACAGCTTGAAGCAGGTGCTACAACGCTTGAATGAGAAGAATCTACGCCTCAACCTGCGGAAATGCATCATTGCTCAATCATCAGTGAAGTTCCTGGGCCATGTGATCTGCAAAGGATGTGTCAAGCCAGATCCAGACAAGCTGGAGAGCCTGCGGCAGATGACACCACCTAAAAACATCAAGGACGTGCAAAGTTTCTTGGGAGCCGTCAACTACTTGAGCAAGTTCGTGCCCTCACTGTGCGACAAGCTGGAACCAATTCGAGCACTCACACGGGCTAACACGAAGTTCGTGTGGGGTCGGGAGACTCAGGAGGCGTTCGAACAAGTGAAACAGCTGCTCGGCGGACCGAAGGGACTGCGCCTTAAGATGTTTGATCCCTTAAAGCAGACCTTTGTCACTACCGATGCATCTGGTTATGGCATTGGTGGGATGCTGTCACAGGTGCACTACGGCCAGGAATTCCCAGTCGCATTTGGACACCACACTCTGGATGCAACCAAGCGAAAGTGGGACACCACCGAGAAGGAGGCCTATGCGGCGATGTTTTTCTGCGAGTATTGGGAGAAATACTTGCTTGGCAGACACTTCACGCTTCGAACTGACCACCAAGCGCTACAAGCACTGCTACATCGACAGGCGAACCAGAGGAAATCGCAGAAATTCGAACGTTGGGTGCACAGACTCAACGTGTTCGACTATGATGTGCAGTACATGCCTGGTGACAACAACCACATGGCAGATGTCTTGTCGCGCCTGCAGACCGATTCTGCACCCAGTGGAGTGATTCGTTGCGTCAAGGAGTTGGGATTCTCAGCTGGAAGAATCGCCAAAGCTCTGAGGAACGACCCAGTGCTGAGCAAAGTCAAGCAATACTGCCTGGAGGGTTGGCCAGACAAAGCCAAATTGCCCAGCCAATTTTGCAACTTGCCTTATCACAGGATGAAGGACGAGTTTTCGGTGGAGGACAAAACAGGACTGGTGTTGCGAAACAACAGCCAGATCGTTGTTCCAGGTCCACTCCGAAGAGAACTACTCAGCAAAGCCCACGAAGGACACCCTGGGATCGTCCGCTACAAACGCAAGCTCAGAGAAGGCTACTGGTGGCCGGGAATGGCCACAGAAAGCGAGGAGTTTGTGCGTCACTGCAGTGCCTGCCTAGATTCCGCCAAGTCGCAGCCCAAGGTGCCCACACACGGAGAACACCTGTACACACCGGAGGAGCCATGGGTAGAACTGTCAATGGACATCACCGGTCCGTTTGAGACAGCCCCAGCCCACAAGAAGTGCATAGTGGTGTTGCTGGACAACTACTCCAAGTATCCGGAAATTCTCTGCACCACTGACACGTCATCCAAAAGAATCATTCAGTGGTTGAAGCAGGTTTTTGCTCGATATGGCAACCCTGCCAGGATTCTCACGGATAATGGACCACAGTTTGTCAGCCTGGAGTTTGAAGAATTTCTGCAGGAGAGGGACATCTTCCACCAGAAAGCTCCAGTCTACACACCACAGCAGAACGCATTTGTGGAGGTGTTCAACCGGTACCTGAAACATCACATTCAGACCTTCGCCAAGACTCAGGAGTGGGAGGAAGGACTGACTCAGACTCTGTGCCACTACCGAGCCACAGCCCAGGAAGGTGAGCAGCAGAGCCCTGCTGAGAAGATGTTCAAACGACAGCCGCGGCTTGCTTTTGAAGTTTGCCGCCAGTCACGCCCCACAAAAGAGAAAGGGAAGGAGTCTCCGGAAAACGCCAACAAAAATGTTGCTAACAACGCAAAATCGAATAGGAGCGGCGGAAAAGGAGACAAAAAGACGCTACCCTGGCAGCAGATGTACCGCAAAGGACAACGCGTTCGTGTCAAGAGGAGCCACACTCCCAAAGGACAGTCGCCTTGGTCCCGCAAATGCTACACAGTGACGGCAGTTCTGGGCAGATTCAACTACAAACTGTCAGACGGTCAACTGTGGAACGCCAGGAACATGCAGCGCGTGCCAGATTCCCCAGCGAGCTCAGAAGTGATCGAGTTAGAGACCGGCCAGCAGGCAGCAGAGCGCCGCTACCCTCTCAGAGAACGAAGACCGGTGGACCGCTATGGGGACTGGGACTACAACTAGCAGAAGACGGCCTTTAAGAAGAAAAGGGTGTTGATATGTGATCGCTTGTACGTACATGCTGCTGTGGTACGTACATGCCGTCTTGTGTGTTAGTTGTCTAGGCTAGATTATCGATCGGGCTCGGCCTGCCATGCCACTTGGCCGCGCCCTAGTCTGTAGCTCTGTGTAGTAATAGAGCCAGACGCAAGGCAGTGTTGAAAACAATCACTTTCTCTCCCTGCGCACCTGCCTTGCGGCTGACTCTAGTCTGTGCTCTCAGAGTGCGTGTGTTGTGGCCAGTCTTTAGTTGTATACTGGCGTGGTTGATGGTCCGTTACTGCCTTGGCATAAAGGACTTTGTTGTTAAGCATCACCTGCTACACCGCGTGACAGCCGGACGATAGGACAACGACAAAGGACCTGCAGGCAAACCGAAAACGGAACACTACCGGCCGCAGGACTCCGACGGTATCGGGTTCTTCTCCCATAATTCCCCGAAAACCCCAAAATTGCGCCCACCAACAACGAAAGAGGCATTTATGTACGGGCGTAGATAGCAATTGGTTTTTTAAATTTGATAAAAAACAAATCTTGACTAAAAAAAACATTCAAAAAAAATTGATGGCCACGACGGGGCCATCGCGGCGGCGGGACTCCCCCCCGCCCCGTCTCGCCCGACCCTTCGCGGGGGGGCGTCTGGTCGGCGGCGGGGCGCCGGGGCGGGGGGGGCGGGGGGGGGGGGGGCGGAGGCGGACGCAACCAAAACCAACAAAATTTTATTATATTTGTTTTATTAAAATATACCATCCAATGCTATACTCCGCTCCCCCCCACCCACCCCCCCCACCTTCCTACCTTATCTTACTATACAACATTACACCACAACAGCCGCGGGGGGCGGGGGGGGGGCGGGGGGGGGGGGGGGGGGCGGCGCGCCGCCCCCCCCCCCCCCCCCCCTCCCCCCCCCGCCCGGCCCGGCGGGGGGGGGGGGGCCGAGGCACCGAGCCCACCAATGCCCCAAACACGGCCGAAGGGCCCTGACTGTCTGTGTTAGGGAGACAAATAACCCGGGCGGGGGCGAGTCGCCCCAGAGTTTGGCCGCGCCCAAGGAACCCCCATCCCAGACACCAACTGCTGGCTTGCACCGGAAGTGACGTCAGTTGCCCCGCCCACAGTCAGCCAATGAGAGACGGGCGCGCCAGATGGTGGCTGATTGACAGTTCAGAAACAGTCGAGAGTCTGTTGGCCAGTCTGAATGCGCGCGGACTCAGAGAAAACGAGCTTGCCGACAACTTGAAGTTCATTAAGCCGCGGCTAGAGCGCACGGCAAGCTTAATTAATTAGTTTAATTAGTGCTAATTAATTAATTGAGAGGTGTGTTACAGTTCGGCAAGTGTCCGTTCGACGCGGACGGAAGCCTGGTCAAAAGTGAAACCGACCCAGCTCAGACCGACTCCACTGATTTTGACTCGAATTTGCTGGATGCTGTTCTCGATTTGGAAGAAAAGGTACTCTCATATCAAAGAAGCCATACTTCCGGGCTTTGACCATACATAGGCCGGTAGACTTTGGGAGTTACCTCTCTCCCGGAGCGAAGTGACAATTTTTCGCCTTTTTAAGACAGAATAGGCGTTTTTTGGACCATCACGATTTTTTCCACCCTGTGCGATTTTTTGTAAGTAATTTTTGTAGCCCAATTTTTGGCAACTATTCAGAAATACAGACATTGAATTTGCTCAAATTGCGTGTAATAAAACAGCTTCTTTTAGCTCTGTTTGAGCCTTAATTAGTGTTGTTAGGTTTTTGAAAAATCTTTCGAAGACTCATTTTGAAAAACTTTTATTGTATTCAAATTATGGATATTTTGTGGGCAAATGACTGAATTTAGCTTCAGATATAGATTAGCAGTGCAGTTCTATCAATTTCATGCCTATTCCAAGCCTAAAAATAGCTTTTGAAGGGAAGCAGCCACTCTGTAAGCAATGCTGCGGGTAGAATATCGACTCTCAGGCCAGATGGAACACTATTATGTTTGAACAAAAGTGTCAGAATTTGCATTTAATTGCTTCTGAAGCATCCTTGCATCTCCAACAGGCTAAATTTTATGCATGGAAAAAATTGTGAAAGAAACTTTTCAAGACCAAAAACTTCTTTGGTCTTCAAAAATTTGTTTTTTTAAACTCAATTGGTTCAGGTGCACCTGGGCGGTCTGGGCAGTGTTCGGGTGACGGACCGAGAGCTGTGGCGCGACAGTCTGGAGTGGGTGAACGGGTTCGATTGCCAGTGGTCTCAGGTGTCCATTGGAGGGGAGGTGATCTACGATTCTGAAGACCTCAAGGTCCATGGCCTCACCAGGGTCGGTCAACTGGCGTTGGCGCTCTTGCAAGTGGCGCAGGGCGTCCATATCCGCTTCATGGAGCTGCCGTTCGCAGCACCCGGAAACGTTATTGATGAAGACGGCAACGAAACTGGTGGGTACTGAAGAGAATTGCCGATCTCAAAACACAACACAACAGTATTGTCTTGAAGATAGCAGACCAGTGGTTAAGCACAACACAACAGCAGAACAAAATCAAGATCATCAAGAACAACAACAACCAAGAAATGAAAACAAATAATAAAATAACAACAAACAAACAAACAATCACAAACAACAATCAAAAAGAAAGAATGAAACAACAACCAAGACAACCACAAACAGCAACGTAAAACAACTACAAACAAAACCAAAGTATTAAACAACAACAAACAATCACAGACAACAACTTTACTTACAATGCACGTGTACACAACAGACGCAGTAATAACCCCGAAGGGCCACATGCAACGCAGTCACTGGGGCCTAACCCCACTATGTGTTACGCGCTGGCCGCATGGGAGCTGACATTGCTCACCACTACGCCACAGACGCAGACAAACAACAACAACAACAAACCACAACAAAGTATCAAACAACAACAAACAATCACAGACAACAACAACAACAAACAGAAGCAAAGTATCAAACAATCACAGACAGCAACAACAAACTAAAACAAAGTGTCAAACAACAACAAACAAACAACAGCAACAACTCTATCTAGCGCATCCGTGACAATTTACAATTGTACATGTCTCGATTTGTGGCCAATCATGTTGATGAGGTGTTTCAGTGGGCGATGGTCCGATGGCTCCAACGCTGACTTTCCTGGCCTGGCAGCGCTCTCTGCTCCAGTGCACCAGCTACTCTCAAGTGGCACTGCATTTGTCTACCCTGGAACCCAGTGTGCACTGGAAGAAATCTAAACTGCAGGTCGGTCCAGTCCCCCAAACCTTTTACAGTCAGTCCGTCTCTCTGTCGTACACTTAACACCATGGCGTAGCAGTACCGATGCTTAGCGTATACAGGCTCTCACGATAAGATTAAACAACCCAGCAGATTTCTTACTTAGCAACTGTAAATCTGAACCTGTTTGAATGAATGTCTTTTTATAATACAAATAAATTCGAGAAAGATTGATGAAACCTTTTTTAGATACTCTCCTTAGCTCCTGAGACATTTGCTCTCAAATTCAAATCAGAATTTTGAACAGAATGAATGAGCTATTTTTTATTATTCTGTTGCACTTCATAATAAAACCGGTTCCTACTGCAGAGAGCTAACGTAAAGAGGCGTTACCGGTGACACACTCTCTTGGTTACTTCACCAGTAAAGTCTCATTAGCCCTTAGCAGTAGGACTCTGCTTTATTGTGATGTTCAACGGAATAACAAAAAATCACTCTTGTTCATTGCCAAAATCACTGTTTTGACTTTGAGGGCAAATATTTGAGGAACTAAGCCGAGGTTCAACACTTTTTCTCTAATTTATTTCTCTTTCATTAAAAAAGATTAATTAAAATCGATTGAGATTTACGTTCGCACAGTAATAAACTGCTGGGTTGTTTCTTTGATTGACTCTGTATGTACTAGTAAGGATTGGTTACCCTAGTTGGCGCGGTCAACCCTCACCCTGCTGCCTGATTTAATTAATGTAAGAGAGTGTTTGTTTGCAGACGAGGTGTCGTATGTGTCGGAAGAAAGGGAGTCACGACACAGTGGTGCTGTGCAGCGAATGCGATCGCGCTTACCACATAGCCTGTCTGCGACCGCCACTCTCCACTGTGCCTCAGACCGTCTGGACCTGCACTGACTGCGTGGCCGTGACCAAGGCCAAACTTAGACTGGTTGGTACCTTTCTCTTCTCTGCTACCTTCTCTCACAAACCTTACACATCAGCTGTCTGTTCGCTCAGGACTCCAAAATGCTTGGAAATCGTTATTTGCTGGTTTTGTTTAGAAATTACTCGCAATTTATTGAATTAAAGCGCTCAAAGAAATCATAAATTGAAAAATAAACTTCTGAATCTAGCTGTCTTGAATGACAGCAGCGGAAAGACTGAAAAACGGGAGTTTTAGGCCAGAAATTATTGATTTCATTTCCGAGCCAGTTTCAGATTAGGGAGGGACCCCTTCCGACCGAAAAATACTAGTACCAGCAGCAGCTGCCGTACTAACAAACTGACTCAGAAATCACTAACTTTTAGCTAAAAATCCGTTTAAAAGCCTTTTGTAACGAATTTGGCGTTTTTACTACTGGTATTTACGATAAATCAGCGTTTTTGGAAGCCTCAGGAATTGAAAATTCTAGCCCCCCTCAGTCGAAATGGTAGCCAATGTCTGCTCTGTTCCAAAAAGTTCCTGAGGTGGGGGTTAGGTCAGAGCCTGAGGGGTCAACCCACTCGTGCCATGTCTGTAACGAACCTCTATGTACGTAAGAAACTTTTTTTTCTGTTTAGGCAAAGCGCGAAGAAGAAAGCGCCCGGCGTCAGCGCCGCGAAGAAATGGAGACAGAGCGCGACCTTTTCGATGATGAGCACAGTTCGTCGGATAGCGAAGAGTCAGTTCTCCTAACTAGTGTCCGATTGATTTATTGATTTTATCGATTGGTTGCAGAGACGACGAGGACGATTGCGCCAAGTGCGGCGAGCCGGTTGCCGGCAATCGGGCGGCGCGGTGCGAACAGTGCGAATCGGTCTTTCACCGGCGTTGTGCCAAAGTTCGCGGCCGGCCTAAGACACACTGGTTCTGTTCCGACTGTAGACCCTCTTCTGCTTCGTCTTCGCAGGTATGTCTGGCAGGCAATTTCTGACAGAAGTCAATTTATCTATGACCAGCCAGAGCCCCATCTACTGTTTTCAAGCTTTTGTCAGCGTCGTAGACTCTGCGCCGACAACCGGTCTCTTTCACGTTTCACTGGAGCTACATGGCCGCTTGCTTCGTTGCTCTGCTAATTTGCGTGTAGATAAGAAGTCCGGATCGTTGGAAACAAAATGCTTCCCTATGTCCATACGTATATGTGCATAGGTAATAAGGGACTAACCAACTTGCGCACACCTAAAACTAAGCCTTAGCCTAAGCCGACGCGAAAATCGTGTAAAAGATTTGTGTGCTCAAATTGGTTGTTCCCGTTGATAGGGTAAAAAAATCCGTGTGCAGCAGAATCGGAAGATTCACGGACATACATGCATACATGGGCCGGAAAAATCCGGGGGGGGTCATACCCCGAAAAAAGGCCAAAAAAACGCCTATTTTGCCTTAAATAAGCGAAAATTTCCTCCCTCCGGGAGGGGGGTGGGGCAGGGGGGTATGGCCGACCGAGGGGGAGGGGTTTTCCACCCCCTTACCCCCCGGCCCATGTATGATACATGCCATTTTTGGTAAATTTCTTCACAGTAGCCATAGCCAGCCAACATTTTATCTAGCAACCAGCACAGTGGATTTTTACACCAAGCCTAACAGCCACTGCAGGATTCATAGAGAAACTGCGTGAAATCATGCAGTTAAAAGCGGAAAATTTGTTGTAAGTACTGCCACCCCGGACACCTTTTAGACCATTTTTAGAAAAAATGCATTTAAAACAGCAGGAATTTTTGGCTCTCAAAATTTTTTTAACAACTGTGCATACTTGGCTCCGAAAAATTCGGTCTGGTGGTCTCAGGGAAAGTCCTGAAAAACTCCAAAAAGTACCGGAAAGTGCACGCTTTATAACGCAGGGACTAGGTAAAGGCGAAAATGGCTGTAAAATCGACGATTTTCTCTATCTAGGGAGGTGGACAGGTGGGTCCTATCGAAATGAGTTAGTAGTATTGCCAAGAGGGCTATTTTTCGATTATCTTCAACCTTTTCCTAGAAAGAAGCCAGCCAAACACTGCTGGTCATACATGTACTAGGGCCTTCCGGGTTACCCCCTAGATGAAAAGGCCAAACCCCTCACCTCCGCCGAGACAGGTTAACGGACCTCCCGATCCAAAAATACAGGTGCTATTGGTGGCTCCAGTACCAACAAACTGGCTCAGAAGTCACTAATTTTAGCCTAAAATTCGCTTGAAAAGCCTTTGGAAACCGAATTTGGCATTTCAAATGGTGAATTTATGAGAAATCGTTGTTATTGGAAGCCCTTTTTGTCATTTTTTGCTTGTTTTTAGCTCTAAAACGCTATTTGACAGCTTAAAATAGCGATTTTTAGCGTCCTTACTGAAAAAATAACGTGCTAAAACGCATTTCCAGGGGTTTTGAAGCTTTTAGAAATTACCCCCTCTGGGCGAAACCCCCTTCGAACCCCACCTGAGGGAAAACCCCACATCCCACAGGTCGGTCCGGAGCTGTTACATGTATGCTGCTGGTTAACAGTTAACCTGTCAGTTGGACCTCTGACCCAGTGGAGAAGGGTTGTTGTAGGAGGAGGAAGACATAACCACAGTGACCAGTAGTGGCCGCGTGGTGAAGAAGCGTGTGCTCCAGGACGAAGTGATCTTTCCGGTGCAGCGGAAAACTCTCAAAACACGCGGCAGCAGCAGCCGACTCAGCAGTGGAAGAGGCAGTCCGGTTGTTCAGACTCCCAACCACCTCAATGACAGTAAAGAGAGACGAGGCAGGAAGCGGAAAGTTGGTACGAGACGAAATTTACTTTACTTGCTTTGTCTGTGCTGCGCCCTTCTTTGGTTTTTAATGTTTACTTTGTTTTTTTACAGTAATCCCGAGTGACAGTGACTACGACAGTGAGAGCGGTGAGGGTTCCGGTGATAAGCGTCGGTCGGTCAGTTCGGGCATTCGGATGAGCGGTGCCGGCTCGCTAGGAGACCAAATGAAATTGTGTAGAGCTTTGATTGAAGATGCAATGAGACAGGAGGATGCGTTCTTCTTCCTCAACCCTGTCGATAAGAAAGAGGTCTGTCTGTCTGTCTGTCTGTCTGTCTGTCTGTCTGTCTGTCTGTCTGTCTGTCTGTCTGTCTGTCTGTCTGTCTGTCTGTCTACTGACAAGAGAGAAATGTTCAGGTTCCCGACTACTACCAAGTAATCCGTCGCCCAATGGATCTGAGAACAATGCTAAACAAAGTGAAGAATCTGCGCTATGATACGCCACAGGAGATGGTGAAAGACGCGAAACAAATGTTCAAAAACTGCTACTTCTACAATGTAGAAGGATCTGAGGTTTTTGAGGTGCGTCTTGCCTATTTGAGTTTATTTATTTATTTGTTTGTTTATTTATTTATTTATTTATTTATTTATTTATTTATTTGTTTATTTATTTATTTATTCATTCTTTCATATGAGTTGCAAGCAAAGATACGTAGTATTAGTGCATGTAGCAAGAATGTTGCAGATGATGTGTGATAGAAAGAAGACAGTGTATTGTTTTAGTGCGGCAAACGGCTAGAAGTGTATATGGATGAGCAATTTGAAGGAGCAGGACTCTCGGACACAGCTGAGGAGCCGCTGAAAGGGAAGAAAAGGAAAAGTTGAATTTGGTTGTTAATTGTGTGCTTTACTGTGTAGGCAGAATGTAACGTTATGTTTGCACCGTTGCCTTTTTTGTGGTGTAACCCATTCAAGTGTTATTTCGAATAAACTTGGGTAATGAGGAAAGATTTATCGAGCCTCTATCAGTCAGGTAAACTAAGCCATAGACAGGATCGATTCTTCTATGGCTTGCATTGCAGCGTCATGTATCCGATCCGATCTGGCGGGGGGGCGTATGATGTACAGCCCTACGATCAGACCTGCACGGTCCATTTCGTTACCCCTGATATCGTCATCTCGGACGTTTGCCCTTCTTTCACTGCCAAGCCATGCTGTTGGGCGCCAGGTACTAAGAGAGTGCCTGGCGTGGTGACGTCATGGTGCCGACAGCTCCCAACGGCCGCCCGGCCAAATGGCCAAACCGGTATTGGCCTTATTGCTGGTTTCTCAGACGGCTCCTGACGTCGTTGATCTTCCCTCCAACGCGGCATGCTTTTTGGAGCGGCTTTCGGTGCAACGGCAGATCCAGTTAGTTCCCAATTTACCTACTCACTGTAACCAGTTTTCGGTGGCCTGGGTGGAGCGTTGTGCCGACGACCAACTCTTTGCAGCAAGAAACTTGCCGCGCCGAGAGGATGAACCACTACAACCGCTAGGGATGCAGGGGCCGCCGTGACTCAGGGGCAGCGAGCTACCCACTGAGCCAACGACGCGGCGTAGCGTCATGTATAGCTGTAGCCCCTCTGTAGCTTGCTATGGCTTCATAGTCTTTTATGACTATGTCTCCTCAACAGCATAGAAAAGTATGGCTACATAGTCATCTATGTGGAATAGCAAGAAGTTTCTTTGAAATCATCGAAACACTAGTAAGCAATCAACCGTCTATGTGCACTTATAAACGTTTACATGACAAATACTCTTGGCGCTACAACTTGGTTAGCATTTCTGACCCGGAGGCTGAACCAGCTTTCCAAATCAAGTTTCCGAACGAAGTCTTGAAGAAGGCTTTTCTGTATCTCTTCTCAAAGGTAACATGGAACAAAATAGCTCCAGAACCATTGAGAAAGGCCGCAACAGGACCAAACACAGCTGATCACTGTAATCAGCACAACTGCTAGATAGTCAATGCCCAAGACAGCATTCAATATTTGCTTGAAATAAAACATCGGAAAGAGACTCATGGTAAACAAATTCAAGAACACAGTGCCCACCCACAAGGCAACTGCATTTAGCTTTTTCTTCTTTTCTCCTTTCCTCCCAATTCGCGCCTGTTCTGCCCCTCAAGATTTTCCGCGCATGATAGATACTGTAGATAAACACCAGACTAAACTGTAGAACAAGGTTCGAAATATTTTTTAATTCTCCAACCAGCTTGCTGCTCAAGCTGAAAAGTTCAAAACCACCGCAATCGGGAATGCTATGGTCAATCAATGCAGCCATACAATACTACGTCTAAGAAGGAGAACTGGGTCGATCCGATCTATTGGGGGGCCTGTACGGCCCTATGATCAGACCAACTTGTCCATTTCATATCCCCATATCATCTCTCTTCATTTCGGATGCTATCACCAACGCAAGGCTCAACCAGCCTTGGGGGTATCTAGCGGTTTGGTTTACCCAAGGCTTTAATCAACCTTAGGAGGTCCCTAACGGTTACATCGCTCAACTCCTGGCCTGAGTGGTAAGATACCTACTGCCCAGAATAACTTGCCTACGTCCAGCCAACGCGTTACATTCCATAACCAAATGTTCAGGCGTTTCCTCCTCCTCTAAGCAAAATTAGCATGTTGGATCATCCATCAAGCCCATAACGTTGAGATGTCTATTAAGGTTACTACTGTGTCCAGTTAACCAAACGACCACCAGTTTTAGTTCCCTTCTACTAAAGCTAAGTAATTCTCAGCTTACCACGACCGATCTGGGTCCCAGAATGAAGTGCTTAGACTGCCTACAGTCGGTCCGTAGATCCCAGGCAAATTGCAGCTGGTTCTTAGCCCAACTTCTTAATTCAGTCCGTACTTTCCTAACCGAGATGCCAAGGGCCGGTTCCGGCCCTACCTTAAAGTGGCAACTCAGAAGCCACCCGAGCTAGTCGGTCAGCCGAGAACTGGGTCAAATATGCAACTATCTTACAGGCGCGCTGTAAAGCACTGTTCCTGCAGTGGCGTACCCAGGCTTTTGCAAAGGAGTGTCAAATTTTGAAATTGCCTGGTTGGGCCGCTTCCCAACCAGGACAAGAAAATTTCGCAAAATTAACCTTCAAAAATTCATTTAAATGGTTCAACAGTTTTAATAGTTTGAAGAGGCTTAGTTGAATTTCTGCCATAATTCTGCTTCTGCTTCCAAGTCATTTGACGAACAGTTGCGGAAATGACATTAAAAAGAAAAGTTTCCATTTCAGTGGTATTTCTACAGGAATTGAAACTAACAAATTTCACATATTTCTGAATTTCTCAGGATTGGGTCAAGTCTGCTGCTGGTCTACCAAATTTTAACACACGAATTCTACCCTATTTTGGCACCTATGTTTCAAATTTCAGCTGATTTGGTGAACATTTGCGGAAATGGCAGCAAAAAGAAATATCATCATTTTTGGAACTCCCTACTCTGCTGAACATTAGAACTAACAGCAACCGTGGAAAGATGAATTATGACAAACATAATATGAAAGATTAAAAAAACAAACACTACAATACATGCTGATCGGAAAAGTACTATAAGAAGTTGGCTTTGAGGTAAAACCCGAAAAGAACCATGCAGATTTAAAAGGCAGCGATCTATTCTAGATTCGCAGTGAACAGTTTTTGAATTTGTTTCAGATTTCAAATGCAAAGCGCTTTTCTTTTACTCAGAAGTTCTTCGATCAGACAAAAACAGGCTAGCAGCATTATTGAAAATGAGTATCCTTTTAGCAATTTTATATAATATAGAGGGCCATTTCGCGTCCGGCCTATCCACTGCGCCAATACATTGCACTTCAGCTTGGTCGAACAATATAGACACAGGCTCTTTGCTGTATTCCAAGCTCAACCACTGATTTCTGCTGTATGGCGAAGACTTTTCGAGCTTCGGCATGCTACTAGTAATGGGTTGTGTTCAATTTATTTATGTCTTAACATGTCGCTCCATTTCTACTTCGTTGCACAACTGATCTTAGTGCATTCATCTAAAAACAAAAACGGAAATTTTATGAAACCGTCAGCTGTCAATTTCTAGCAGTCTTAGAATGATAGTAGAATTATAAAGAATATTGCTACGTAATTAACTGCAATTAATAGTAGCCGTAGTTTTAAAATTCGGGAGGAGTCACGGATTTCGGGATAGCATGGTAGGCCGGCCGTGGTTCTATTACGTATGTATTTTTGTTTTCAGTCTATGTACTGCACTGCATTGCAGAAATGACCAGCCATCTCTACTTTCTGGGCCTTTGCTTCATTTTTGCAGCGTTCCCTCCATCAAGTCAAGGTTAACCGACTATTATGTAGCTAACTTTATAGACCATTATGTTCTATATCTATTTAGAGTGTTCCATCGATAGCCTTCCTTCAGTCACAAACGGTCAGTTGGTTTTCGTTGCAACGTTAAACAAACCAAAGCTCATATGCAATCCGGGTTACACGCCCAGTGACGCTTCAAAAACAACACTTAGCTGCGTTGCAGATGATTGGGTTGGTGACCTCTCACACTGCACTGAAGCTGGTAAGAAGCCCTCGTCCCATCCTTGGTTCCGCGTCCTTTCAAAAGCTAAAAAATAAGTTTATACAACGACATATACAATCTGTCCCCAACCCGTCCCATATCGTATATCTTGTCCTGCCACCTGTACACTCTCCCAATCTCCTGTCCCATCCCATACCATTGTCTATTGTTCTAGCGTCCCTTCCTTTGCCCTCAAGTCTTTTTCGTTCTGCTAAGTTCTTGTCCCATCCTCCCTTCATGAATTTCTGTGTCAAATCGGCAGTCGGTCCCATCCGCATCCCCATTCCTTATCCCCAGCCCTATCCTCCTATCTCATGACAGACCCAACCCACAATCCCGTTTTGTCTCCCGCTCTTGACCTGCCCTTTTCCCTTCCCTTCCACTCTCTTCCATTCGCATACTGGATGGATAGCTTGTCCGGGCGGGGCCGTCTTAGCTGCTGCGTTAGGCCACACTGCGGGCCCATCACGCACACCCACATCCTGCCCTTCCTTCCTGGCCGGCACACATGCTCAATGTCAGTCTGGGGGGTCTCGGTGTTAGCTTTCTCCGTTCCGGTTTGTCCCAACACATGTGTGGTTGCTATTGTAGCTTTTAGGTGCTTAGGCAGCTCCAGTCGGTTCCCATTTACCTACTACAAAATGTAGCTGTCACCAGCTTTTGGTTGCCTGCGTTGGGCTTTGTGCCGACGAATACGGTACCAGCACCAGACATGGTACCCCTACATTCGACCACTGTGATGGTACCATATATGGTACCAGTACCATACATGTAACAGGGGGTCTGCGGGTTCTACCCCACCCGACTTAGGCCAAACCCCCCAGATGGAGGCCCCCTGAGAAGATTTTTCCTCCGCTCCGAAGTGCAAGACTGTATGATACTTACTGTTGTTCCATCTTACAAATTTTGTCTTATATTTTACCTCATGCCTGCCCACCACTCTTGCTCTGCTTGGCAGTTCTATATTTTCAGCTTGTGTACCATTAAACGAGATTAACTATGGACACTATGCGTTGTCGCCAGTGGCAAACAGAGAGCAGTCAATCGCACGTGGTACAGTTGCTGAATGTGAGAGTGGCTACCAGCTGTACCCTGAGCAAGACAGCATAGCACCTGTTGGCAGCAGTGTGCTGATCCAGGACGCTCCTCAAACGCGAAACAAAATCGGCCATTGCGTTGTCACTTTGGACTGTGGGTTGGAAACCAGGGAAAGTGTCTGCCTTTAGGATGCAAGTTTCGCTGTTCTGTAGTTTTACTGATGCAGTGTAGCAGTGCTGTTTTTAGATTACCCACCACCTAGTTCATCTCTAACTATTGGTATGCGTAACTGTGACTGGTTTGGTATTTACAGCGCTGATTGTGAAGTTGTAAAAGATGAATGATTTAGAAGAGTTGGAAAAGCAATGTGCAGCTCTGAGTGAGCCCCATCTATTTTCCAACGGTCGGTGTCACGTGAGATCGACCGATCATAAAACGTTTTCTGATGCTGTGAACAGTTGCACACATTTGCCCAATGGGTACCTCACTACCGCCTTGCCTGACATTGAATTGAAGGACATTTTACAGAGCCTATACGACGTGCAGGTATTGTTTTAGTATTGTCTTGGTATTGTCTTAGCTTGTTTGGTATGGGATTTTCCGTTTGTGTATGTGTTGTATACACATTTACCTTCAAATGTGTCTGGTAATTTGTGTATATACAGTACACATTCAACAAAACAAGGTGTATTTTTGTGTACATTTGTGTATGCGTATTGTACTGAAAATGCAAATTTGTGGATATATTTTGAGCCAGAAATGCTAGGAAAATCAAATCTCTCAATAAATACTGCTTGAAACCTTGGATAGCTTTCAAATCGAGTTACTAAGGCCATGTAAAGGCCGATCCGATCCGATCCGATTTGCGGGGGGCCTTACGGCCTGCGATCAGACTCGAGGTCCATTCCGCTACCCCCGTGGTTTCGTCATCTCGGACGTTTCCCTTCTTTCACTGCCAAGCCACTCAAGCCATGCTGTTGGGCGCCAGGTACTAAGAGAGTGCCTGGCGTGGTGACGTCATGGTGCTGACAGCTCCCAACGGCCGCCCGGCCAAGTGGCCAAACCGGTATCAGCCTTATTGCTGGTCTCTCAGACAGCTCCTGACGTCGTTGATCTTCCCTCCAACGTGGCATGCTTTTTGGAGCGGCTTTCGGTGCAACGGCAGATCCAGTTGGTTCCCATTTTACCTACTCACTGTAACCAGTTTTCGGTGGCCTGGGTGGAGCGTTGTGCCGACGACCAACTCTTTGCAGCAAGAAACTTGCCGCACCGAGAGGATGAACCACTACAACCCAGTGGCGTATCCAGGGGGTGTAGGGTGTGTACACCCCCCTTTGCGGTGGAGGTAGGAAGAAAAAGTCTATCAAAAATATAAGAAACTAATGAATTATGTACTAAATAAAACTGTCTATTTTGTGCTCAGAATGCCTTCTAAATGCGTTTTTTGAAGGCCAAATTTTCAAAATTTTCTCGCCCTGGTCGGGCAGAAGCCCAACCAGGCCATTATAAACTACTAAAACTTGTAATTTCTGTTAATTTTAAGCTCGGAATGCGTTTTAAACTCGTTTTTGAAGGCTAATTCTGTTAATTTTCTTACCGTGGTTGGGCAGCGGCCCAACCAGGCACTTTCAAAATTTTACACCCCCCTTTCCAAAATCCTGGATACGCCACTGCTACAACCGCTAGGGATGCAGGGGCCGCCGTGACTCAGAGGCAGCGAGCTGCCCACTGAGCCAACGACGCGGCGCCATGCAAAGGCTTTATGAGGATATCTAATTACTGCACCAATAACTTAGAAATTTTACTTTCTGTTTGAATTTTTATCGACTTTTCTGATCCATTACACACACACACAAATACACATTTTGAGTACTGTTTGTGTATGGTAGTGTGTATTCGAAGTTTCAATGTGTATACACATTAAAAAACAATGTGTATTTTTGTGTATGGTAAATGTGTATGCGCTTACACAAACAACAGTACTTTTTAGTAGTTTGTGCTTCTAAATGCAATACAGAACCAATTTAAGGAGCCAACTGGTGATTGGAATATATTTTACACTCCCGAAATCGGCGATCTTCTCAGGTTGAAAGGCAGGCTTTTACCGACGTTTGAAAAAAATAGGAAAGTTGTTGCTTGTTAGCCAGCTGTATCTGCTGATAAATCTTTTAGTCTGATACTAGATTTTATGAAGACAAACAGAGACAGACCGCTTCATCACCACTTGCAACTAAGTAATACCAGAAACATTCTGGATGTAATGGTTAACGGAGTTTATAAGCAACAGCAGACGCTTTGGCCAACATTACTGAAGGCTGGCAACGACTTTGACATAGCCTACCAAATCAATGAACAAGCTACTCTGG
Organism: Sabatieria punctata; assembly: GCA_030248155.1. Classification (NCBI taxonomy): domain Eukaryota; kingdom Metazoa; phylum Nematoda; class Chromadorea; order Araeolaimida; family Comesomatidae; genus Sabatieria; species Sabatieria punctata. Next base: position 16,885 of record JASANB010007334.1, on the reverse strand, counting down.
TCAGCTAGTGCACACTCAACATAGAATCAGGCGCTCACTCAACAATTTTAGGTGACAGAAAGTGGAGTGACCAATAGTTACTCTTATAGACCAATTTCCATCACTCACACTAAATACATTCACCTGTACAGTCTCCAAGGAGGCCCCTTCCTTCTTTACTCTGCATACGGCGGCAACGTGCGCATTGTAAGTGTCATTGTCTCTGTGATTTTTATTGTCGTTGTCTCTGTCACTGTCATGGTCACTATCATTGTCACTGCTATTGTCATTGTCGTTTTACTGCCACTCTTACTGTCATTTTCGTTGTCATTGTCACTGTCATTTTACTGTCATTGTCAGTATACATGTAACAGGGGGGTCTGGGGGTCTGCCCCCACCCGACTTAGGCCAGACTCCCTTTGAGCAGATTTTTGCGATTTTTTGCAATTTCAGACTCAAAAATTGCCAAAATCGCCCGTAAAACAGCACATTTTTAGCCGAAAAATTCGATTTTTGAGCGTTGTTTAGAGCCCAACCACCCCGCTCAAATTTTGGGTTCAGACCCCCCAGCCGGAGCCAGACTCCCGTTGGGGAGTCGGGCTCCGGCTGGGGGTCTGCGCCAAAATTTTGGGACGGGCGGTTTGGCACCAAAAAGCGCTCAAAAATCGAAAAAATCGCAATTTTTTGAGTAAACATCGCCAAAAATCGCAAATTTGGGCTGAAATACAGCTATAAAGTACTGTTTTGCAGGCAATTTTGTTGTTGTAAAATGTTGAAATTGTAAAAAATCGCAAAAATTTGCTCAAAAAATTACTTGCCAGAAAAATCGGAGGCGGGTCGGGAAAATTGTCTCGGGGGAAGGGAGGGTCTGGCCTAAGTCGGGTGGGGGCAGAGCCCCCTGTTACATGTATGATGATTGTCAGTTTTTACACTTGCTTTTCAACTGGTCAACTTGAGCACTCTTCTCTTCAGGGAGGGCAAAACTGTCTCTGGGTGGATTTGCGAGCTGAAAATCGCAGTTCGTCTAACGAAACGGACGAAAGCTGGCTGTGGAGGAAGGGAAATGTGAACTTGCAGTGGAAGAATGGTTTCAATGATTGGGATCGTGAGAACGGAGAGCCGAACAACGTCAAAAAGAGTGAAGATTGTGCATGCATTCATGCAGACACCGGGCAATTGCATGACATGCACTGCAATGGCCAAGCTACATATCTGTGCACTTACGGTGAGCTATACTGTACTGCAACAACAATGGCAACGACAAGTGAAGATGAGAGTGAGAATGAGAATCAGATTTTATTAATTATAATGTGAACGACAATTTATGGTGATTGTGAGGTACTGTCATACATGTAACAGGTCCCCCCGGCCGGCGTGGGAGCCGGTGGGTTTCCATTTCCATCATACTGTTGTTTGGGTATGGGATTTTCAGGAATCGGTTCGGTATAGGTAGGTATTTTTCGGCATACCCAGGAATCGGTTCGGTATGGGTAGGTATACCGGTATACCGGTATTTATTCGGTATTTGCTGAAAATGTTTTACAAAGTCAGAACACTGAATTTCCCATCTACAAGGCCATGGATTTAGTCATTTCCAAGGTCAGAGGCTAGAAAATCCATCAAAAGCAATGGGATTTATAGATTTTAGGAATTTTTGAAATTATTTTGTAGTTTTACTGGAGTGAAAATTGTTTTTATAATTAATTTTAGCTAAGAGAAATGCTTCGATTGTACGGTAGTTTTAAGGCCTGTTACTGCACAGTATGGAGATCTAACGAGCAGTGACAAAATGCGGTGCTATTTTGTTGATTGTGAATGTATGTACTGTACTTAAAGTACACTGAGACTTGATTATTAAGGAGCAGTGTGAAGTTAAGCCAAAACTAGACCAACGCTTTCTTATGGCAAAACAAGTTTGGGACAGGGAGTAGGGTCAGAGGACTAAAAATCATTCAAATTCGATATTTTGTAGGGATATCGAAATAAAATGTGTTTCTGCATGCCCCAAAAATGCAAAATTACAAAGAAAACATTGTGACCATAGGGAATTTTCGATAAAAAATGCACTAAGCTGGACAAAAAATACCGATTCCCAAATACCTGGGTATTCCCAAAATAATCGGTATACCAGGTATGGGTATTTATTAAAATACCTGGAATCGGTAGGTATTTATTGGGTAGGTATTCCCAAAAATACCCATTTTTCGGTATGGGTTCGGTATACCCAATCAACAGTAGGTGGAGGTCGAGTGGTCAAGCAAACAACGATAAAAAAGCTTCCAAAAACACCGATTTCTCTTAAATATCAGCGATCGAAACGACAAATTCGGCTTCCAAAGGCTTTTCAAGCGAATTTTAGGCAAAAAAAATCAGTTATTTCTAAGCCAGTTTGTTAGTACTGGAGCCACTAGTAGTAGTGGCAATTTTGTGGCGTGCGGGTTGTCCCTAAACTGTCTTAGGGGGTGAGGGGGGAGCGTTGGGCCTTTCTAGCTAGGGGTAAACCCCCAACCCCTAGTACATGTACTATGTGAGGTGAGGATGAAAATGAAAAAGAGTATGCCAGTAATTCGTATACAACGAAAACAACAGCGACAATTAAAATTTCAAATGGCAATGACGATGGCGATGACGTGGACAATAAAAATGACAGCGAAAATGATTATGACACAGTGACAACGACAATAACATATATAACAGGGATATATACACTGACAACTGAAATGAACTGAATATATTGGGAAACCCAATAAACAGGACCATTTTTGATTATATCTCCTCAATGCATCCTTTGACTACAATAACACGTTCACAAATAAAAGAAAAACAAACAATTACAAAGTCACATCGAAATCCCGTCGCACAATACAGTCAAAACTATTTGATTTTAAAAACGTCCTGAACTGTCTGAGCGGCATCTGCACCACACACATATGGTATCAGTCTGTTCCAAAGGGCGGCGGCAGTGCAGAGTGTGGGCAAAGACAGTGACATTAATGACAATGACAATGACATTGACAATAAATATCAGAATGACAGTGTCAATAAAATGGACAGCGACATTGACAATGTCAAAGAAGTGACAGTGACAGTGACAATTAAACGAGCTGTACAGTTTCAGAAGCATATCCAACAGAAATCAAGTTCAAGATGACTGCGGAAAACACAAAATTGGCACCGATCATGTTGAAGTTGGAGCAGCTGCAGCACAGAAACATCTGCATGTCCAAGTGCAAGCAGATAGACGTGTGTAAAGCTGTCAGCTACAGTCGACTCTCAGCAATCTGTCTGCTGCACAAAAATGCCACTCAACCTGCAGTCGAAGCTGCTGGTTTTGAAGTGTGGACTCAGATTTAAATGAGATCAATACTTTCTAGGTATTGAAAGATTTATACTCAGCCTTTGCATTCCTATTGTCATTGTACCGTTTATCAAGTAAACGTGTGCTTCTTGCTTTATTGGCTCCCATGACAGGGAGAAGGTTAACGAACGCGGCCGCGGCTATTCTCTCCGCGGAAGGAAGATGGGCCAGTTGAGACTTGAAGTGATTGGCGAGCTTGACCACTTCTGGGTTGGGCGGATTAGGGTGATCCACAAAAATTCTATTTTTTGGTAATTCAAAGAGCATGATGGCTTTGATGCACTTGCACGAATTATCGGTATATTAACATTGGCTCAACGTACTGACTGGCAGACCCCTCGCCCTCTGTAGCTTAAAGGGCACTAAAATCGGAGAATTTCAAAAATTTTGCTAAGTGTGGCCCTTCGGGGTTACTACAGTACAGTACAGTACTGCTCATGCTGTACACTTGCATTGTAATATAGTGAAACTTTTCTATGTGAAACCAGCAAAATGACGATTCTCATGATTTTCGATTTCCGGCAACCTCTGTTATGTAAAAATCCCTACAGCTTTCTTTATTATAGGATTTTTTATAACGTTTTGAAATTTCCCAATTTTAGAGCCCATTGAACTATCGAGGTGCCCAGGTTAAGCTCAATGGCAACACCAAGCACTCCTGCAGAATTTTAGCCCCAGACTCTTTGAATTGCCTAAAATATTACAATTTCCCTGAACCACCCTGATTCTTAGTTGTTAGAATTTTCGCAGCCAGCTGCACATTATATGCAGGCAGCCAGTTGTTATGTTAATTTTTGCTGAAAATTTGTGACAGATCGATAAAGAACTGATGGAGAACGAACCGTTTGAATAAAGTTCGTAAAAGGGCTGGACATTTTTTATCTAAGTATTTGGCTGCTTTGTTGATGTGCAATTGAAGCGTATCACCATAGGCCATTCAAAGTGTTAGGAACAATAAAAAGTAAAAAATGAAATTACTCGAATGCTATGTCAGAATTTTTAATGAAAATAGAATCAAATATAAATATAGGTAGAAGTCAATTCCTAGCCATAATCTTTGTTGTGTTGTGTTTCGTTGTTCGCCTAGGAACGATAACGATACTGATGTTCCGGTTCGGTTCCCATTTATCTACTGGCCATCACCGGCTTTCGTTGGCCTAGGTTGCGCTTTATGTCGACTACATCCAATCAATCGCATTGACCGGTTTCGAACTCACAAACAACCGCTCTGACAGATGCCGGAGTCGCCGTGACACACAGGATAACGTAAACTACCCATGGCCAAGTCGTGACAACAAAGTTTACTATTAAGCATGGCACGACGAACAGACACATGTCTTTACAGCGGTTCTCAGTTTTTTCGAAGTGAAAACGAAGATATATGGATTGACACAGGAGTATACAGTTACGGTCGTAGCGTATGCAGTAGAAATCTGATCATGGAAAGATGAGGCAGTTTGCTGGGGAGTATGCCCCTCTGACTGACTCTTTAAAATGTCGATAATCACCATACTCCAGGCCAGAAAGGACATAGAACACAAGACCAGGACCAGAACCCCTAAAGCCAGCTTGATCTCACTTGATTTGGGCCCTGCCGCAGAGGATTTTTCTGTAGAGACCCTCCTTCTGACTCTGTGCACCTCTTTCAGCATTGCAACATAGCAAACCAAAATGAAACAGATGCGGATGAGGTTGTAAGCATCGGCTATGGATTGGTATAATTGATAGAACTTTGCATCAGTTGACATGACCATCACTGACTGATTCTGACCATAACCTATACTGCCTTTGACATATTCAGTTGGCATCAGCAGGGCAAATGGACTGATAAGCAGCAGTGGCAGCAACCACTGGCTTAAAAGAGCCAGATAAACACGTGCTTGCTTCCAGACCTAAACTTTTGTTTGTTTTCCAGATCTAAAGCAGCATTCTCATTCTCATTCTCATTCTCACTGTAAATGTCATTTTAACTGTCATTGTCATTTTCATTGTCACTGTCACTGTCATTGTCACCATCATTGCCATTAATAATGACTCATTATCAGTGTGAATTGTCATTATTACTGTCATTGTTACTGGCACTGTCATTTTCATTGTCACTGTCATTGTCACCATCATTGTCATTAAGAATGACTCATTATCTGCCATTGTCACTGTCATCGATCTGCACAGCAAACAAACAAACTTACCAGTAAATAACTGTGTGGATTCAGTATTGCAGTTGACCGATTGAGCGTGAGAATGAGAATGCCAGTGTCCTGTACCAGTACCAGGTAGTAGACAGAGAACATAAACAAATTGGATGGAATTAGCTTCCACATACAGATGGGCAAAGCATAGTAGCAAGGCAGAACAACCAGTGATATGCAAATTTGGTTGCAGATGTCAGCAATGCCTAGATTGATGGTCAATGTCCAGAAAGAAGCATTGAATGGTCTGGTTTTGCGGTTTTTTATCAGTACATAGAGAAAGATTAGATAGAAAGCCAGTGAGAAAGGCACCAAACTTTGAAAGAACCATTGAACCATGCAGATTAACCGATCGCACATTGTTCGGTCTTGGAAAGTTATGAATGTGGAGAACTGAACGCCACTGAAGACATGACAGCTGAAAAAGGTTAAGGAAATTCTCCTCTAAATGGCGTTTGCGTGAGCTGCTTGCTTGGTCACTGGAACGTTCATCTGCATTCTAGAACGTGCTTGCGTATCATCTGCATATTTCGACATTTTCGAAGCTTTAGAATGCAAAACTCAAGTTTCGAGCTTTGAAAAGATGTTGTTACAGTGTTTTATAGATATCTTTACAACCAGGCCCACATAGGAATGGAGCATTGATGACGCTCTGCTGCAAGAAGTTCGATTCACTTCTGGCGCGTCCTATTTGGGTACTGTAGTTTAAATTTTCTTGCAACAGAATTATGAACTGTTGAATAACTGCCAATTGAATCAAGGCTATCAATGATAGAATGTCGATTGACTTGTCTCGTTTGTTGCGTAGGTCGCAGATTACACCTAGCTTAGCTACGTAGTGCTGTTTTTGTTGTTTGTAGCTTGTTTGACTTTCCATTTGCTAGCTTCGTTGCTGAGTTGCTTTCATTCACTTGGATAAAACCAGAAACATAGAGAAATCGAAAGGTTAGCAACGTGAAACTTTGTTTTGATGCTTTTGCGTTCGACACACCTTTCTAATCAACTGGTTGTTAGAGCTAAACTGTTAGTATCGATCGGGTTTTGAAAATGAACTGCTGCAACAATATTTACTGACTCAGTGGCACCCACATCACATTGTTAATTGTATGAATCACAGGCAAAGGCAACAGCTTTTGGGACATGTGTAGAAAAACAGTCTGAAAGTCTATAAACGACAATCGCTATTATTCTTGCCGCGGACAGACACTCATCTTAACAGCGGTTCTCAGTTTCTTCGAAGTCAAAACGAAGATGTATGGATTGATGCAGCAGTACACCGTTACCATCGTAGCATATGCAGTAGAAATGTGATCAAGCAAATATCTGGCGTTTTGCTGAGAGGCTTGGAGCACTGCCTGACTCATTAAAAAGTCCAGTATCAAGATATTCCAGGCCACAAAGGACAAAGAAAAGAATACCAAGACCAGTACCCCTAACGCCAGCTTGACCTCACTCAATCTGGGCCCTTCTGCAGACGTTTTTACTGTAGAGACCCTCCTTCTGACTCTGTTAACCTCTTTCAACATTGCAGCATAACAAAGCAAAATCAAACAAATGCGTATCAAGTTAATAGCATGAGCTAAGAATTGGTACAATCCCCACAACTTCATATCATTTATCACCACCATGACTGACTCGTTCCGGCCATAGCCTATACTGCCTTTGATATATTCAGTTGGCATCAGCAGGGCAAATGGACTCATAAACAGCAGTGGCAATAACCACTGGCTCAGAATGGCCGAATGAACATGTGCTCGGTTCCAGACCTAAACTTTTGAAATGCCACCATCAACTGTCATGCTGTTATTCATTGTGATTTCATTTCATAACATTTACATTCAATCGAGCCGAAAACGATGGAATCAGACAAAACTTGAGTTGTTCGAACAATTACAATTACAGCCGGGTTTGGCTGAAGAGCCAAGGTAGGTAGTAAATGTAGGTATAATAGGGTAAAGGGGAATTTTGAGTCGAGTTATGGCTTAGTTTTTAGTATTGCTAGATGGACTACGCATAATAGCTATGTTGGGGTTGGTTATATTCCAGGTAGATTCCTGGCCTGGTTGCTCTATCATGGGTGTCAAGTCAACTCAATACGATGCATAATGGCATGCATGCATGCATGAACAGCACAGACTTTAGATGCTTGATCTGTAAAAGAAACAAACATACCACAGAGTATCTCTGCGGATTCAGGACGGCAGTTGCCCGATTGGTTGTGAGAATGAGAATGCCAGTGTCCTGTACGAGTATCAGGTAGTGGACAGAGAACAAAAATAAATTGGATGGTATCATCTTCCACATACAGATGGGCAAAGCATAGTAACAAGGCAGGACAACCAGAGATATGCAAATTTGGTTGCAGACGTCAGCAATACCTAGATTGATGGTCAATGTCCAGAAGGAAGCATTGAACGGTCTGGTTTTACGGTTTTTTATCAGTACATAGAGAAAGATTAGATAGAAAGCCAGTGAGAAAGGTACCAAACTTTGAACGAACCATTGAACCATGCAGATTAACCGATAGCACATTGTTCGGTCTTGGAAAGTTACGAATGTGGAGAACTGAACGCCACTGCAGACATGACAGCTGAAAATGGTTAAGGAAATTCTCATCTAAATTGCGTTTGCGTGAGCTGCTTGCGTGGTCACTGGAACGTTCAACTGCATGCAACGTTCGTGCGTATCAACCACATATACGTATTTGCATTACTGTTACTGAATGTATACGTGTATTGGATTTTCCGAATGTATATGTGTATGTGAACACACTACACATTTACTGTCAAATGTGTATGGTAATTTGCGTATACACATTCAACAAAACAATGTGTACGCTTGTGTATATTTGTTTATGTGTATTGTACAGAAAATGCAAATTTGTTGGTAGATATTGAGCCAGAAATGCTAGAAAAATCAAATCTCTCAATGTCTGCTGCTTGAAACCTTGGATAGCTTTGAAATTGAGTTATTTAGGCCATTTGAAGGCTTTATGAGGATACTAACTGCTTATTACTGCACCAAAAATATCGAAAGTTTACGTTTTTGTTCGACATTTCATCGAACTTTGTTGATCAAATACACACACAAAAATAGACATTTTGAGCAGTTAGTAGAGTAGAAAAGCAGTACGTAAATCAGTCTGTTCCGTTCACTGAAAGGCTATCGGTTTTTCTGACGTATAGTTTTGTTAGAACAACGTACATAAATTCGTTGAGGTAGTGTACTGCACTTGTCCAACAAAGCTGTACCAATCAAATCCTACCTTCTCCTTGTTTGTTTTCTGGTGGCCGCAGTGAGTAGCTTGGAGTGTAAGCCCATACTTAGCATAGGCGAGCGCACATTAATGGTGGTTGTTTCAGGTCCATGTGGACAGTATACTATTTGCAGTCTGTACAAGGACAGGCCTGATGGGGAATGTGAGCCACGCTGTCACAAATGCGCGCGCGGCTCTGAGTCAAATCAAGGTAAGGAGAGCAGAGTTGTCTATAATGAACCCTTATCTCGAAATAAAACTCTACCAAATCGATAGCGCTACAAAACTGTGAAATTTTAACTTTTTTCTTGTGCTGTGTTTCGTTGTTCGCCTAATAACGATAACGATACTGTTGAAGCATTCAAAGAAAAATAAGATTCCCAGGAATCTACACCAAATTCAACAAACTTTCTCGACAAGCAACCGGCTATATTTCACTGCAACTGTGATAAAACAGTCGCTTTATCTTTTGTCCACTTCACTTCAGGGCTTGTCCCCGAAAAGTGGGGACAACCCTGGGTAGTCCCTGAAAAGTGGGGACAACCCTGGGTAGTCCCTGAAAAGTGGGGACAACGCCAGGGGTAATCCCCAAACAAGTCCCCAAAAAATTGGGACAAGCCCCCCTTGTCCTAGGCCCTGTCCTGGGCTTGTCCCAGAAATGTCCCCGTTGGGGACTGGTTCACACCATGTCCCAAAAAGAAGTGGTTGTCCCCGGTCATCAAACGGACAACGTAAACTACCCATGGCCAACCAAGACGTGACAACGAAAGTTTACTATTATGCATGGCACGAACAGACACATGCCTTTACAGCGGTTCTCAGTTTCTTCGAAGTGAAAACGAAGATATATGGATTGACACAGGAGTATACAGTTACGGTCGTAGCGTATGCAGCAGAAATCTGATCATGGAAAGATGAGACAGTTTGCTGGGGAGTATGACCCACTGACTGACTCTTTAAAGTGACGAAAACCACCACACTCCAGACCAGAAAGGACAGAGAACACAATATCAGGACCAGAACCCCTAAAGCCAGCCTGATCTCGCTTGATTTGGGCCCTTCCACAGAGGATTTTACTGTAGAAACCGTCCTTCTGACTCTGTGCACCTCTTTCAGCATTGCAATATAGCAAACCAAAATGAAACAAATGCGGATGAGGTTGTAAGCATCGCATATGTATTGGTATAAACTATGCAACTTTTCATCAGTTGACATGACCATCACTGACTGATTCTCACCACAACCTATACTACCTTTGACATACTCAGTTGGCATCAGCAGGGCAAATGGACTGATAAGCAGCAGTGGCAACAACCACTGGCTTAAAATAGCCATATAAACACGTTTTCTCTTCCACACCTAAACTTCTGTTTGTTTTCCAGATCTAAAGCAGCATTGTCAACGTCATTGTCACTGTCATTGCAATTGTCATTATTACTGTCACTGTCACTGTCATTGCAATTGTCATTATTACTGTCACTGTCACTGTCACTGTCACTGTCACTGTCACTGTCATTGTCACTGTCACTGTCACTGTCACTTTCACTGTCACTGTCACTGTCACTGTCACTGTCACTGTCACTGTCACTGTCACTGTCATTGTCATAGTCATCGATCTGCATACCAAACAACCAAACCTACCAATGAATATCTCAATTAGGGATGGCCAAAGCACGTTCGCGCTGCGCGGAATAGACAATAAAAAATCACAGCCAAAAAGTGGTCCAAAAACGGTTTTTGCAACTTCAAGCGCAAATGCTTTTTTGTGTTCCGTTATTGATAGGAGGATGTGATGTATTTATATGAAACAGAGTGTGATCTATCGAATAAGATGCATTTTGAATCGTAATTCGGTCGTTAAAGGGCATTTTCCTCTCAAAAACTGAATTCGTCGTTTTTCAATGGCCATTTTCTGCTAAAAGGAAAGTTTATTCAAATTTTGTTCAACCGGATTTAAAATCAGCGCAACTCGTTTCCTATATAGCACCGCTTTTTTTCTTTCCGCACTTTGGCATGGTCCCCACAACTTTGATTCTTTCTTAACTACTGAAAATTGACATTTTCGTGGATTTTTTTCATGTTCCTCATTCTTGTGAAAAAACGACGAACTCGGCGAAAGATGTTCAATCGGTTCCGTGTACAGTAGACTTCAGGCTTTCGAATGATATAAGAATTTGCTCTCTGCTCTTTGCTGTTAACCCCACAAACGGTGTTGAAGTTTCTGCAACCCTAAATTTTTGCCATTTCAGGCTTTTATGAGTCAGTGTCTGATTCGATCGAGTCTTGGTATTCAGACCCAAAATTGAAAGTTTGGCGTAGAAGGCTGTAAGTTGGCAAACTAATACTACTTGATGAGTTATTCAACTGCTGCTGAGGAATTTCCAAATCGACGCTCCACGCTCGAGATATAAGCCCGCGAAAATCGGCTTGCTTAACTATGGGACGAAAATTTCCAACTTCAATTTCTTTCTTACTGACAAGGGTTGGGACTTAAAAATTGGGGCTTTTAGGTAACTTTTCGAGTAGATTAAGAATCTTTAGTCCAAAATTGTTTTCGATTAAAAAAATTTTTTTTCGCCCCCCCTTTTGAGCCCCCACAGCTCGACTGGAACCCCCTAGATGCACTTTTTATTTTAGAATTTCGTAGCGCTATTCAAGACCTACATTTTGGTATAAAACATTCAAGATTTGAGAGTTAGGTTTTAGAGAAAATTCACTTTGAATGTACAATACCTGAATAAATCTCCACCTTTCAGTGTTCTAGGAATTGTCGCTATAGATTGCTATCCTTTATTTATTAAATGAGACCTAATAATTGGGGATTTTAGCTAACTTTTCGAGTAGATTAAGAATTTTCAGTTCAAAATTGTTTTCTATGGAAAAAAAATTTTCGCCCCCTTTGGAGCCCCACAGCTCGACTGGAACCCCTCTAGACGCATTTTTTTATTTTAGAATTTGGTAGCGCTATTCAAGAGCTACATTTTGGTATAAAATATTCAAGATTTGAGGTAGGTTTTCGAGAAAATTGACTTTGAATGAACAAAATCGCCAGACAATAGGGACAAAAAAAGCAGGTTTTTGTACATTCAAAGTCAATTTTCTCGAAAACCTACCTCTCAAATCTTGAATATTTTATACCAAAGTGTAGGTCTTGAATAGAGATACTAAATTATAATATAAAAAAATGCATCTAGGGGGGTTCCAGTCGCGTTGGGGGGGCTCCAAAGGGGCGAAAAAATTTTTTTTCATCGAAAACAATTTTGGACTGAAAATTCTTCAATCTACTCGAAAAGTTAGCTAAAAGCCCCAGTTTCTAGGTCTCAGTTACGATTTAAAGGCTAGTAATCGTTTTCGATATTTCCGAGCACACTGAAATTTGGCGATTTTTTCAGGTTTTTGACATTCACAGTGAATTTTCTCAAAAACCTACCTCTCAAATCCTGAATCTTTTACACCCAAAATGTATGTCTAGAATAGCGCTACGAAATTCTAAAATAAAAAAGTTCATCTAAGAAGGGTTCAAGTCGAGCTGGGGGGCTCCAAAGGTCGTCGAAAAAAAATTTTTTCATCGAAAACAAATTTGTACTAAAGATTCTTAATCTACTCGAAAAGTTACCTAAAAAGCCCCAATTTTTAAGTCCCAACCCTTTGTCAGTAAGAAAGAAATTCAAGTTGGAAATTTTCGTCCCATAGTTAAGCAAGCCGATTTTCGCGGGCTTATATCTCGAGCGTGGAGCGTCGAATTGGGAATTCCTCAGCAGCAGTTGAATAACTCATCAAGTAGTATTAGTGTGCCAACTTACAGCCCTCTACGCCAAACTTTCAATTTTGGGTCTGAATAGGGCAAAGGGCCAAGACTCGATCGATTCAGACACTGACTCTTATTGTACCCAACACTTGCAATCATACTTTTTCGCATTAATTTAGCTGTGTGACGAATATTCACATCTTTCTAGTAGATTTTAAACCATCAAGTTGGTTGCACCTTCGTAACTCGCGCCATAGAAAATCAGCCACCGCTGAGGCGACGACCAAGTTATAAACACTAATTTACGCGATTTGACCCACGCGGCTGTTTTGAACCGATTTCTCCAATTCTTCATGAAATTAAGTGCGGTTGTTTGCATAAATAATCGCATCCGATCATGATATTGCCGTTTGCGCATAAATTTTTACTTTTTGCCCAGTTATTCAAATCTGTTGCCCATAACTAAAAATGGTACCAAAATGCGCCATACAAAAATTCTTCGCAGACGGATGTTTTTAGATCGCATTTTTCTAATTTTTCATGGAATCAAGTGCGGTTTTTTGCGTAAATTATCGCATCCGGTCATGTCATCGGCGGTTTCAGCATAATTTTTTTTTGCTGTAGCGTGAATTTTTGAAAACCATTGGCCATACCTATCTCAATGGATTCAGTATTGCAGTTGACCGATTGAGAGTGAGAATGAGAATGCCAGTGTCTTGTACCAGTACCAGGTAGTAGACAGAGAACAAAAACCTATTGGATGGAATCACTTTCCACATACAAATGGGCAAAGCATAGTAACAAGGCAGAGTAACCAGTGATATGCAAATTTGGTTGCAGATGTCAGCAATACCTAGATTGATGGTCAATGTCCAGAAAGAAGAATTGAACGGTCTGGCTTCACGGTTTTTTATCAGTACATAGAGAAAGATTAGATAGAAAGCCAGTGAGAAAGGGTACCAAACTTTGAAAGAACCATTGAACCTTGCAGGTTAACCGATCGCACATTGGTCGGCTTTAGAATGCTATAAAAATTGAGAACTGAGCGTGATTGAGAAATGACATGCTGAAAAGTGGTAGGCAAATTCTCATCCAAATTGCGATTGCGTGAGCTGCTTGCGTGGTCACTTCGAAACGTTCAACTGCATGTGCATTCTACAACGTGCGTGCGTATCAACCACACCCAATAGTGCACAAAAATGTCCTCCTCTCCACTTGTTCGGGTTCACTAAAATCTCACTCTCTCTTTTCAATCAATTCTCAACGAATTTGGAACCAAATTTAGAGGGTAGGTGCCGAATTAGTCCGGCTACCTGTTTTAGCGTTTTGCCTCGAAAAAAATTCAAATGGGAAATTTAGTTTTGCAAAAATCAGATGGTCCTCGATAAAACGGCTCTTACTCAAGAAATACAAAAGCTACGCCCAAGAAGTCACTTTCGCTTATAGTCCGAAGAGAGTGCAGTCTTATGCAGAAGTTTCAAACCTCCGCTTTCTCTCCAAAGTACGGTGCGATAATCCGATTTTTAAAAAGTTGGGAAAAAAATCGGAGTTTATCCATTTCCAAAGCTGAAGCATTTTTGTGTTCACTAAAATTACTCCGTTTTCAGACCCGAAATACACGTGTTACATACATAAGATATAAATCCATGAAACAGGCATGCAACAGTGCCTGGATAGGCTTCATCAATAATCACTCTATACAAATTTTCCAACAGCAGTTTGCATTTTTTGTTTCTATCATGCCAAAATTTGGCTCTTTTGAAGTTGTTTTTCTAAAAGTTTTAAGTAAAGTATGGCTTGTTGTTTAGGTACCGACGATATATCGGATATCGAAAAGTCGTTATATCGACCCTTTTTTCCAATATCGATATCGATATCGCGATATTTCACTTCCCCTCGATCTTTTCGAGAGTTTTTAAGCATAAATGTAGGGCAAAAACAAAACTGTACACCAAGTTCATCTCTCTGAAACAGTAAAAAAACAGTTTTTCCTGGACAATGCTCAGAAATCTATGGTAGTAAAAACTACAGTGCTCTCAGAAACATCAATTTCTCGGCATTCTCAGCTTTCTACAGCAACGGTTAGGTTCTTAAACGTCTGCAGCAGCACTGAAGAGCTGCTCGCCTTCACGCGCACAGGAGGGCAAAGGCAGACATGGGCTAGCATTTCGTCTGAGGGGTGGTAAATTTTCAAATCCTGAGGGAGTACCGCCGCCGATGGGTGGTTGAAGGAATGACAAGCAAAAAGTCCGATTTTTTTTCTTTAAAAGTCAAGGTTTTTGGCTTATTTGTCATTAAAATAGGTTAAAATACGCTATTTGTCTGAGCTCATTTATGCCGAAGAGGGTGGGCTACATCGGCCTGAGGGGATAAACCTTTTAATTGTAGGGCTTCAGAAGGGCAACTAGCTTTTCTGTGATTCTCTACTTAATTGATATCAGATCGCGAAACGGCAACAAAAAGAAATGTCATCATTTATGGAACTAACTCCCCACTCTGCTGTCGTTAACATTTATGAACTAACAGCAACCGTAGGAAAGATGACTTATGACAAACATAAATCATGGAAGATTAAAAAACAAATACTATGTATGGGGCGAATGCTGATTGGAAAAGTACTTATAAGAAGTTGGCTTTGAGGTAGAACCTGAAAGAACTATGCAGATTTAAAAAGGCAGCGATCTGTTCTCGATTCACAGTGAATAGTGTTTGTTTGAGTTTATTTCGGAGATTCCAATGCAATTACTCAAAACTTCTTCGATCAGAGAAAAACAGGCTAGCAACATTATTGAAAAGGGAGCATCCTTTTGGCAATATTACATTATAGGGAGCTGCATTTCGCGTCCGGCCTATCCAAGTTCGCCACTACATTACACTTCAGTTTGATCGAACAATAGGTACAGGCTCTTTGTTGTTGTATTGCACTGATTTCTGCTGTATGGCGAAGACGTTTCGAGTTACTGGAAGCTGAGTGTAGGGAATGAATGGGTTGTGTCCAATTTATTTAGAGTTTGAACATGTCGCTCCATTTCTACATGCGCAACTGATCTTGAGGCAATTCATGTAAAAGCAAAGACAGAAATTCTCTGAAACCTTCAGCTGTCAATTACTAGCAAGAGCAGTCTCAGAATGATTTTGGAGGTATAAGGAAAATCGCTAGGTAATTAAATGTAAATTAAAAGTAGCTGTAGTTTAAAAATTCGACGTGCCGTTTCGGGAGGACAGTCATGGGTTTCGGGGATAGCATGGTAGCTGGCCGTGGTTCTATTACTTATGTATTTTTGTCTATTTGTCTATTGCACTCATTGCAGAAATGACCAGCCATCACTACTTTCTGGGCCTTTGCTTAATTTTTGCAGCTTTCCCTCCATCAAAGTCAAGGTTAACCGACTATTATCTACCCAAGTTTATAGAATATTATGTTCTCTATCTATCTAAGTGTTTCACCGATAGCCTTCCTTCGGTCACAAATGGTCAGCTGGTTCTTGTAGCAACGCTAAACAAACCAAAGCTCATATGCAATCCGGGGTTACACGCGGAAAGTGACGCTTCAAAAACAACACTCAGCTGCGTTGGAGGCGATTGGGTTGGTGATCTCTCAGACTGCACTGAAGCTGGTAAGAAGCCCTCGTCCCATCCTCCGGTCCCCGTCCTTTCAGTCCAGTCCCCATCCCGTCCCATTTTACCTCATCCCTTCCCACCACTCTTGCTCGCCTTCGCAGTTCTATATTTTCAGCTTGTGTACCACTAACGCGATTAACTATGGGCACTATGCGTTGTCGCCAGTGGCTAACAGAGAGCAGTCAGTCGCACATGGTACAGTTGCTGAGTGTGAGAGTGGGTACCAGCTGTACCTGAGCAAGACAACCTACCACCTGTTGGCAGCAATTGGAAGTGTATTGATCCAGGACGCTCCACAAACGGAAAATCGGCCATTGCGTTGTCATTTTGGACTGTGGGTTGAAAACCAGGGAAAGTGTCTGCCTTTAGGATGCAAGTTTTGCTGTACTGTAGCTTTACTGATGCAGTGTAGCAGTGCTGTTTTAGATTACCCACCACCTAGTTCATCTCTAACTATTGGTATGTATAACTGTGACTGGTTTGGTCTTTACAGCGCTGATTGTGAAGTTGTAAAAGATGAATGATTTAGAAGAGTTGGAAAAGCAATGTGCAGCTCTGAGTGAGCCCAATCTATTTTCGAACGGTCGGTGTCACGTGAGATCGACCGATCATAAAGCGTTTGCTGATGCCGTGAACAGTTGCACACATTTGCCCAATGGATATCTCACTACCACCTTGCCTGACATCGAATTGAAGGACATTCTGCAGAGCCTATATGACGTGCAGGTATTGTC
>JASANB010007333.1:87500-124998 GCA_030248155.1 Sabatieria punctata | reverse complement strand
ACACTTTGGCAAAACTGACTTTTAGGGGTCCCTAATGAGGGCGTATATCTCAGGATCTAAGCAGAGCACGGTAATGAAAATTTCAGCAATCTTTTAAGAATTCATCTATCTTTCATTTAAAAAAAAAGAATTTATTAAAATCCGTTGAAATTTGCAGTTGCTACAGCGGTGGCAAAACTGACTTCTAGGGGTCCGTAACAAAAATTTCAATTTTATCTACCGTATTCAGTTGACTCCTAGGCCTAAGCCTAAGCCTAAACCTGAGCCTAAGCCTAAGCCTGAGCGTAAGCCCTAAGTCTAAGCCTAAGCAAGAAATTATAAGAATGATTAATTAATATACATAGGTACTGCATAATGGAGGGACCCCTAAAAGTCAGTTAAGGCAAATCTCAACGGATTTGAATGAATCCGTTTTTATATGAAAGATCAATAAATTCTTAAAAGATTGCTGAAATTTTCATTCCTGTGCTCTGCTTAGATCCTGAAATGTACGCCCTCATTAGGGACCCCTAAAAGTCAGTTAAGCCTACACTTTTTTCAATCGATTTTTTCGCGATTTTGTTAAAGGGACCAAAATGCCATCAGATCATTCATTAACACTACAATAATTATTGTCAGCAGAGTGTCATTTAATGCGTTTAAATTAGCAAATATTTAAAAAAAGTTGGGTCAGAGACAGGCCTAATCTAACCAATGAGCGTTCAAAATATAATGGGAGGAAACCGAAACAAACCCATGATAGAAACCGGATTTCCAACACAAGCTTTGTGAGAAAATCGAAATTTTCGATGAAAATTAGCGAAAATTTCGGGTTTGTTGTGTAGTTGCCTAGAGGAAGGATACGTAGTTGCCAAAATTGATTTGTGCGGCTTAAAACGCATCTGGAGGCTTTCTAGCAGCTCTTGCAGCGTTTATTTTCGTCGCTATAGGCAGCGATGCACATGTAGCCTATTTGCAGGTGGTGTAGGTAATGCGGGTTCGCTGGGGTGTGTGTGGTTGCGGTCTGATCAGTGGCGACTTCGTCAACGCCCTCAAGTGTCTGTCTCCGGAAGAACATGAGGTGGCTGCGGTAGCTGCCAGATCGTTGCAGAAGGCCACGCAGTTCGTCCAACAACACTCTCTTGATGCAGCAGAGTCGTTCGGCTCCTACGACCAACTATTCAGTTACAACAATCTCGGTACCACTCTCGCTTCAGCTCCTTAATCCTTCCGCTCCTCCTTATACCCGGTCCTCTCCCCGACCCCACCCTCCCGGAGAGTAAGAATTTACGAGCCGGTTTATATCCACTTCGAAAAGACCGAAAAACCCGAATTTGGATCGTTTTACGGAAACCAGGTTTCCTTTTCAGGAAACCAGGTTTCTTTTTTAGCCGAACTCAAAAAACGGGTTCACATACCCGAAACTATGGTTCGTTTTTTTTACCCGAATTATTTCGTGAAAATCCGTAGCCAAAACCATGCTCAACCCGAAACACGAATGTGATCAGGTTAGATCTCCTGTGAACTCAACCCGAATCCAAATTGGTAGTACCCGTTGAACATATGTTATATTACTGTCCACTTTCAAAACGAGTATGGAGAATGCTGGAAGCACTCATTTATGACGTAGACCATCAGCAGACCTCCTTCGATCTGATTACTGCGCTTTTTGGTCAAGAGTATGACTTACACGTTGATTCTAAGGTGTTGAACTTGCTAGGCATTTATGCAAAGCAGTTTATCTACAACCTATCAAGAAATGAAGTCAAAGAGCTGTCAGTCATCACGTTTCAACACTTTGTTAAGGCTAGTTTAAAAACTGCATTTTTTGCAAGCAAAATGCTGAAAAAAGAAGACGCTTTTAAGCAAACTTGAGGTAAATACCTACGTTTCTTTGACATTCTGAGCCCGTAACAAGAGACGTATCATGTAGTACTTGCTCTAAATCAATCAGTGCTAAGAAAACTGCCTCTACAAACAAACAGTGACATCAGATCCAGCTGCTAGTCATCTTTTATCTACTAACCACTCTACTAATTTTATTTTAAATTTTAAATCAATAAAAACTTTCGTCAAAATTGGTAGTACCCGAAACTTTGTAAAGAAAACCCGAATACATTTTTTTGTACACGAAACTTGGTCAAGAAGATCCCAAACAGCTTTTCCGAACCAGATAAATGCCGTTCAACCAAACCAATGAACAGCAACTTAGATTTGCTGTTTATACCGACAACTAATACAGAATGGTAGCCAGACGTACACTCAGATTTTATTTTTAGGAGGAAGAACACAAGAAAGAACTAGCAAAATAAATGCAGACAATGAACAATTGGACTGGCCCGGCCGTGTTTTGGCCACTGGCCCACTGCGGAGTAAATGCAAAATTCGGGAACTGTGAATCTAGATTCGTGTGTATGTAATCGGGATTCGGGTTGGGACAATCGGGGTTCGGGGATCGGGATTCAAGTTCGGCATACTGAACCAATCCTCGTTTCGGTTTTTCTTAAATCGAGGTTCGTATTTTGCGTTCGGAATGACTACCCGAACCTACACGAACTCAAAAAAAGTTTCGGCTCGACCAGTTTCCATTTTTTGACCAGTTCCTTTTCAGGAAACCAGGTTTCCTTTTCGGGAAACCATGTTTCCTTTTCGGGAAACCATGTTTCCTTTTCAGGAAACCAGGTTTCCTTTTCCGGAACTGACACACATGTGTGTCCGGTCTTTTCGAAGTGGATATAAGAGTCGACTCTTCCCGGACAAATCTCAACTTTTTGTCTCCGATTTGGCTGAAATTTCATATTTTGGTTTAATTTGACCTAAAAAGACATTTTATCACCTTCCCGGCCATTTTTGAGAGGGTCACTTTTTCGACCCTCTCACAGATTTCGAGTTATAACTCGTAGGAACTTGCGAATTGCATATTTAGAATCAGAAAACGATTCTCTTTCAAATGGTGCCCTACTCGACTAGATTTCTGACAAAAACTTTTTTTCGAATCCTTTCCGGGCCCGATTTGACCACCGCACCGTCAATAGTTCAACTGTTTTATTTCATGGAAATGTAGCGCTATGTTTTTGCTTTCGATTAAAGAAAAAATCGAAAAAAAACGTACATCAAATCGAGTTTTTGGGCCTTGAAAGTTGAAAATAAAAAAAATTTTCCTTATAATGGGTGCACACTGTAAACAACACAACTTGGTCAGTTTTGAATCGAATTCGAAGATCTTTGGCACACGTATTGTACTGTTCATCTTGCAAATAGCGCAAAAACCTTGTCCTGGTTGCCGCTGTTTAACACGAGTTTTATGCTTATTTTGTTTATCATTTTCAGTTTTGCAAACAATTTCTCGGTTTCATTTGATGTTTCCCATGATGGGCGTCGGAATTGTCTTTTTGAAAGGAATTAGAGCTGGAAATCGGGCCGGTCCAACCCAAGCAATGCCTAAGTGATGGATAGTTGGAAACTTTTGCATTGAATAAACATTCTGCTTACTTGGTACTTACAAGAAATAAGCATCAATTAGCATTGTGCACTATAACGAATATTTACAGAGATGCTTAGACTCTGTTACTCTCTTGTTATTTGTTTTCTCCTTCAGCAATGCCATGTAAGATTTGCGTAAGTGTGCATGTGAACAGACTAAAATAGACATTATTGATCCTGGCCGCTGTGGGATGGCGACTGTAAAACTCGACATCTTGACTCAACTATTGACGTATGTACATATGCAAGCTATAGTTTGTTCAAAAAATATGCGACCTGGCGATTTTTTGCAAATAACTTTTTTGGAGATTTGCGGCCCATTCGGTCCAGATCTTAGTTTAATGCACGGCGCGCCGATGCAATTACTCAGCGGCCGCGAGATCAGGCCCTCGCTGCGAGACAAAGGCGCGCTATTTAAAGCAGAATGGCAGAGAGAGGGCACTGGCATGCCGAATAAATTAAAGCAGACGGCAGAGATAGGGAACTGGAATAAATAATCCGGTCAATTTAAACGAAACAAACACTGACCTCAGAGATGATTGACACTAGAGGTCAATAATAGCCTTTGACCGGTTGAATGCGGAAAGTAATCTGGTCTGTTAGTGTGAGGATGGCTTTTTGGGGCGGTAAATTATTGGCGTTGGTCTGAGAGAGGAGTTTTAATGCTTGTATGTTCCGCTGGAAACGGAAAGTCCTACAGTTTTTCAAAGAAAGATGTGCTGAAGTCTGGAACTCGCTATGCTTGAAAAAGCTTGCCTGAAAAGCGAAACTGTCAAGCAGTTTCTTGAGTACTTCTCATCGTACTGGCTTAGTCGAATTCCACTAAACCGCTGGAATCAGTACGATAATGACTCTGACAGAACCACAAACGCGGCCGAGGGCTTTCATAACAAGTTGAATGAGTCGATGGGAAGAGAGCACTTGCTGCTGCGAGCTCTTATGCCCACCCTTCAGAAGGAGCACCCCCTCGATCTCCCTGAGATCGAGCACTTGCTGCGTGGAGGCAAACCCAAACGAAGAGACCCCAAATACCAACGCCTTGATGAATGGATTCAACACTACAAAGATGAGCTTGAGCTCTGGCTCGCTTCCAACATGATTATCTGAATTTGCAAATATGAAGCCAAATTATAACCGTTCACGTTGCGCCCGGCTCGCTACAGTGTGCGCCGTATGTGTTTCCTGAGCCCCAACGCTTAGTTTAATGCGCGCGCACCAACAACGCACGCACTCAAGCAATCTGGACCGAATGGGCCGCAGACCTTTTTGGAGACCTCGGGACGACTTGAGCCTTATAACCAAAATTGTAGACAACGTCGAACTCCAGCCTGAGGTACATCCTAATCTGCGCTACGTTTGCTCTGAACACTAATTTGCGCAACGTCAAAAAATGAGCTTTTTTCCTAATTGCGATGAAATTTAGATGACTATAGAATTCGATTCTTGAGTCCTTGGCGACTCCAATGATGCTGTCAAACCGATCTGGAGATATGGCTGGTCAAAGCATCGAAAAATCGCGAAAAATGGCGTTTTTTGAAAATTTCACAAAATAGAAGGGAAACTAGGCAGACTGACGGATTTGGGTGAAACTTCCTGAATCCCTCCTCACTGGCCCATACTCCCCACAGCCGGCCATAGCCCCATCGCCCACCCCCCATAAGATTTTCTCTTATTTAAGGCAAAATAGGCGTTTTTTTGGACTTTTTTGGGACCTGTGTCAGAATCGATTCCGGTGGTCAAGAATACCCCATTCAGGAAGTTTCACCCAAATCCGTCAGTCTGCCTATGTTTCCCCTCTATTTTGTGAAATTTTCAAAAAACGCCATTCTTCACGATTTTTGATGCTTTGACCAGCCATATATCCAGATCGGTTTGGCCTAGACACATCATGAAAACATCATTGGAGTCACCAAGGACTCAAGAATCGAATTCTATAGTCATCTAAATTTCATCGCAATTAGGAAAAAGCTCATTTTTTGATGTTGCGCAAATTAGAGTCAGAGCAAACGTAGCGCAGATTAGGATTTACCTCAGGCTGGAGCTCGACGTTGTCTACAATTTTGGTTATAAGGCTCAAGTCGGCCCGAGGTCTTCAAAAAAGTTATTTGCAAAAAATCGCCAGGTCCCATATTTTTTGAACAGACTATACTTGCATAATGTACATAATGTCAATAGTTGAGTCGAGATGACGAGTTTTACAGTCACCATCCCACAGCGGCCAGGATCAATATGTTTATTTTAGTCTGTTCACATGCACACTTACGCAAATCTTACATGGCATTGCTGAAGGAGAAAACAAATAACAAGAGAGTAACAGAGTCTAAGCAGTCTCTGTAAATATTCGTTATAGTGCACAATGCTAATTGATGCCTATTTCTTGTAAGTACCAAGTAAGCAGAATGTTTATTCAATGCAAAAGTTTCCAACTATCCATCACTTAGGCATTGCTTGGGTTGGGCCGGCCCGATTTCCAGCTCTAATTCCTTTCAAAAAGACAATTCGGACGCCCATCATGGGAAACATCAAATGAAACTGAGAAATTGTTTGCGAAACTGAAAATGATAAACAAAATAAGCATAAAACAGCGGCAACCAGGACCAGGTTTGTGCGCTATGTGCAAGATGAACAGTACAATACGTGTGCCAACGATCTTAGAATTCGATTCAAAACTGACCAAGTTGTGTTGTTTACAGTGACCCTCTCAAAAATGGCCGGGAAGGTGATAAAATGTCTTTTTAGGTTAAATTAAACCAAAATATGAAATTTCAGCCAAATCGGAGACAAAAAGTTGAGATTTGTCCGGAGGTTAAGGAGCAAAAGTCGATTCCTAGAGAAACCGGCTCTTAAACTGGCTCGCAAATAAATAGTTTTAGCTCAAAACGCCTTTTGGTAAATGGATTTAGCCTTTCCGCTGCTCTTATTCAACACATACTTGTGTTTCGGAAACCTTTTGTCATTTTATGCTTAAATACCGATTTAAAACATGCATGGTCGCCTGGTCAGGGAGGGACGGCCAGGTCTCCGTGCGTAGTTGCCTTGATATAGGTGCAAATTTTCGATGGGAAATTCAAATTTTTGCGGGAAATTTGAATTTTTGCCCAACATTTTGGCGGGAAATTTGAATTTTTGTCCAAAATTTTGTCTAAAATACGAAATTTTCGGTTTAAATTCAAAATTTTGCGGTAACAATCAAATTTTCGAACTTTTCTGATAGAACCATTGCCAAAAAATCGAAATTTTCCAGGAAAATTAGTTGCCTGGAGGAAGGGTGCGTAGTTGCCAAAATTGATTTCTGTGGCTTAAAAACGCATCTGGAGGCTTTCTAGCAGCCTCTAGCAACGTTTGGTAGATTTTCAGTTTCGTCCCCCCCTGGGCACCCCCATGCACATGTATGATTTAAAACCTATTCATATGTAACAAGTCCGGGCCGGCGTGGCTGAAGGCGCTGTAGAGGGCTTTCGCCCACGTGGGGGGAAACTCTAAAACGCCTGGAAATCAGTTTTTAGTACGTTATTTCTCTGTTGGAGGCTAAAAATGGCTATTTTAAGCTTCTAAATAGCGTTTCAGAGCTAAAAAACAAGCAAAAAAGGATAGAAGGGTTTCCAAAAACACCCAGTCCTCTTAAAAATCAGCAGCTGAAACGCCTAAAGGCTTTCGAAGGCTGTTGAAACGAATTTTAAGCTAAACATTTGTGAATTGAGTCGGTTTGTTAGTAGTTGAGCCGCTAGCTACTAGTACTTGAATTTTTGGGTCCGGTTCCCTAAACTGTCTCGGGCGAGGGTGAGGGGGTTTGGCCATTCTAGCTAGGGGTAACCTATGGCATGTCATGTACAAGGGGCTATGTATGGCATGGGCGTACTACAATCGCATTTGCAGGTGTTTGTATGGCTGTTTGTAATTTGGGTCTGTCCCTGACGGTCCCCTCACAAACAACCTAGCTCGCCGCTTCTGCCCGATGCCCTGTCCGTGCCCGTTTATGCTTTGTTGTGTTGACGTGTGGTAAAATATTTCAGACGTGATTTACGTGGCCACTCTAAACGACACGCACTACGAGAATGTGATGAAAGCTCTGAATGCCGGCAAAAATGTACTCTGCGAAAAGCCAATGGCACTCAATGTAAGACAGGTCAAAGAAATGGTGGACTGCGCCAGAAAGAACAAGTGCTTCTTGATGGAGGTAAAAGAACTCTGCTGTTTTTCTTTTCTCTGTGTATTGCTCCAGTTTGCATCCACCAATATCAGAGACACCTAGCTTACTACTTTTGCCTTTGATTAGACAATCCGCACTGCAATATAGATGTGCTACCCGAAAGGGTAACTACTATGCACTGACATATCGAACCGAAACTATAGAAGACCCTTTCTAAAGCGCCTCTCTGTGTAGAAGAGTGAATATCGATGAACACGAAACACGAACAGTTTTGTTCGTCTCTTTCTTATGTCGGCCTTGAGTTCTCAGCGTGTTTGGTTCTTCAGCCATACATGTAACAGGTCATCCGCTGAAGGGGAAGGGGTTGGAGGTCTGGCGCCGGCTGGCGTCTCTGAGCCCGAATTGTAGTGAGGGGTTGCACACTAAAAATCGCTTAAAAATCGCTAATTTAAGCTAAATACGGCTAAAAAGTGCTGTTTTATAGGCGATTTGGCAATTTTTGTGTCTGAAATTGTGAAAAATCGCAAAAATTTGCTCGAAAACAAATTACTTGCCACAAAAATTGGAGGGGGTCGGGGAAAATCTCTCGGGGGTCTGGCCTAAGTCGGATAGGGGCAGACCCCGGACCCCCTGTTACATGTATGTATTCAGGTGTGTCCAGTGACAATCTGTATTTGGTATTTGAGGCGTTTTGGAGTCGATGTTTCCCGGTCTACAAACGTATGAAGCAGGAGATCGAACTGGGTACCATAGGAGAGGTGAAATTCGTGGTTGCCGACTTCGGATTCATCAGATCTGTATATCACCTGTCTTCCGTGTACTCTATGCATAGTTGAACTATATTTGAGAACGATTTGATTGGTCGAGTGCTACTTCCTGAAGGCGGTGGTTTTCTGCTGGACATTGGCTGTTATCTGATCCAGCTGGCTCAGTTTGCCTTTGGCGGCGTTAAGCCCACTAAAGTTCATATCGACGGCTGGCTGCACGAAGGAACAGGTTAATTTCTCTCTAACTTTTGGTACAACTGCAAGCAAGCGCGGCAGATCAGAGGTCTGTCCTGGCCTCCAGATGCAAATTTTGGCACCCAATTTAACTTTTTATTTTTTGTCAAAAAAATCCGTACAAAAAATCGAGCGACCTGGCGTTTTTTTTGCGAATTTACTTTTTGAGAGGCCTCGGTGCGACTTGGCCCTCAAGACCAAAGTTGGAGACAAGGGCGACCTCCGGCCCAGAGTGGAGCCTAATCTGCGCTACGTTTACTCTGACCACTAATTTGCGCAACATAAAAATGAGCTTTTTCCCTAATTGCATGAAAATGAGTTGACTGACATTCGAATCTTGAGTCTCTGGCGACTCCAATGATGCTATGCGATTTTTGCAAACTTTGACCGGCCATATCTCTGGAGCGGTTTGACCTAGAAACGTCATAAAAGCATCATTGGAGTCAGCAAAGCTTCTAAATTCTAATTCTGCAGTCATCTCATTTTCATCGCAATTACAGAAAAAGCTTATTTTTATGTTGCGCAAATTAGTGTTCAGTGTAAACGTAGCGCAGATTGGGCTCCAC
This sequence comes from Sabatieria punctata, assembly GCA_030248155.1. Taxonomy (NCBI): domain Eukaryota; kingdom Metazoa; phylum Nematoda; class Chromadorea; order Araeolaimida; family Comesomatidae; genus Sabatieria; species Sabatieria punctata. The sequence continues at coordinate 115,819 of JASANB010007333.1, read as the reverse complement.
TCCGGGTCAGAGCTCGACCTTGTCTACAACTTTGGTCTTGGGGCCCAAGTCGCTCCGAGACCTGCCAAACATACGCAAGAAAACTATAGTGTCTGAAATTCTAAAAAATCGCAAAAATTTGCTCAAAATCTTGTTGCCAGAGGAATCGGAGGAGGTGTCGGAAAATCGTCTCTGGGGGGTCCCATCGGGAATCGCCTAAGCTGGGGGGACGTCCATACGTGGGCCGGAAAAATCCGGGGGGTAGGGGGGTTGGAGACCTCCGGGGGGGGTCCCCCGAAAAAAGGCCAAAAAACGCCTATTTTGCCTTAAATAAGCGAAAATTTCCTCCCTCCGGGAAGGGAATATGGCCGGCCGAGGGGGAGGGGAATACCCCCCTTACCCCCGGCCCATGTATGGGGACGTCAGATCCACCTGTTACATGTATGCTGTGAACATGCATATCAGTCAGGCACTTAACGCTGTTTATGGTACCGAGCCATAAGGTGTCGGTATCATGGTACCGGTACCCACTACCAGATATGGTACGAAATCTGAACAGATTGGTACCATATTCCCGTACCAACGCGAAGGTAGGGGTACCATATTATATGGTACCACTACCCTCGGTACCGGTACCATATATTATATGGTGTGGCCTTATATGGCACCTTATATGGTGTCGGTACCATAAGCAGCGTTAAGTGCCTGACTGTATATGGCGTTAAGTGTGTGACTGTAATAGAGGCAAGGCAATATTTCAGGAGTTGATAACACCGGTGCAATAACGTTGGTTTACCCAAATAATCGCATTGCTCAACTGCTCTATTCCGCCTCGGCACCGTTGGCAAATCGCACCGAAATTTGTGGCACTCAGGGAAGACTTCTAGTAAGTGTTTAGGGTTCGCTTCCAATCTTCAAAAGTCTGCGTGAAGTGAGTGGACTTTCTTAGCCAGTTTAGTATTGAGAGCTGTTAACCAAAATTTAGTTACACTTTTGTTTTATTGAAATTAATGGTGGCCAAAGTTTAGATTCCCGAAAGTTTCTGGAGTCCAAGCTGTTTGCAAATCGTGAAAGGTGGTGTTGAGGGGTCGGAGAAAGAGCAAATCGTACGGCTCGCTCTTCCAGATAGTCAGAAACTGCACTTCACTTATCCCAACAGTCAAGGGCTTTCCTACGAGGCCGACGAAGTACGCCGGTGTCTAATCAACGGTATTACTATTCTATTTTTTATTACTACATATTTTTCTAACACAAATTTTTAACATTCACAGCAACCGAATGTACAATAGGGTACCTTTAATACCATACTAACGCAGTCCCCAAGCGTGGGTACTATGTACGTATGGTACCCCTACCGCCAGACATGGGCTAGCATTTCGGCTGAGGGGGAGGGTAGAATTTTCAGTTCCTGAGGGGGTAGGAGCGCCTGAGGGGGTGGTAAGCCGAAAAGTCCGGTTTTTGGTTAAAATCAAGGGTTTTTTTGTAGAGTTGTAAAAAAAATTTTTTTGAAAGCCAAAAAAAAGTTTTTTTTATGAAAATTTTTCATTTCGAAATTTTTTTTTTTTCAAAATTTTTTCCTAACCTCAAATATAGCTTGTAAGAGATGCAAGGATGCATCAGAAGCAACTTTAAATACAAAAGCTGATACTTTGGTTCAAACATAGTGTTACAGCCTGAGAGTCGACATTCTGCCTGCAGCATTGCTCACAGAGTGGCTGCTGCCCTTCAAAACCTATTTTTAGGCTTAGAATAGGCAAGAAATTGATAGAACTGCACTCCTAATGTATATCTGAGGCTAAATTCAGCGATTTTCCCCCAAAATTTCCATACTGTGAATAAAATAAAAAATTTTCGAAATGGGCCTTCAAAAAAAAGCTTTTTTTTTTAAAAAAGCCTTTTTTTTAAAAAAAAAAGAGCCTAACAACACTAGTTTTTTGCTTATTTTTCATTAAAATAAGCCAAAATTAGCTATTCTGAGCTCATTTACACCTAATCCAGGCATATTTTTATCAAAATTTTCTATACAAAATTCTTCCGAAAAATTCCTGAAGGGGGTAGCGGCCGGCTGAGGGGGGTAGGTCAGAGCCTGAGGGGCAACCCCCCTCAGCGCTCCCCTTTTGCCCATGTCTGCCTACCGCATACATGGGCCGGACGGTTAAAAAAGGGTTTTCCCCTCACCTGCCAATACCCCCGGCTCCTCCAGAAGGCATTTTTTTCGTTTTTTAATCAAAATAGACTATTTTTTTACTTTTTTCGGGACCCAGCATTCGAGACCTCCCATACGTGTAACAGAGGGGTCTGCCCCCAACCAAACTTAGGCCAGACCAGACATGGGCAAAAGGGGACTGAGGGGGTTGCCCCCCTCAGGCTCTGACCTACCCCCCCTCTCGGCCGGTCGCTACCACCTCAGGAATTTTTTGGAAGAATTTTGTATAGAAAATAATAAAAATATGCCTGGATTAGGTGTAAATGAGCTCAAAATAGCTTATTTTAATGAAAAATAAGCCCAGAAACCTTGATTTTAGCCAAAAATCGGACTTTTTGGCTTACCACCCCCTCAGCGCTCCTACCCCACCTCAGAAATTGAAAATTCTACCCCCCCTCAGCCGAAATGCTAGCCCACGTCTGGGCCAGACCCCCCCGGATTGGGACCGTCGAGCTGATTTTCCCCACCACCCCTCCCGTTTTTCCGGCAAGTAACTTTTTAGCAAATTTTTGCGATTTTTTACAACAATTTCAGGCACAAAAATTGCCAAAATCGCCTGTAAAACAGCGCGTTTTAGCTGTATCTAAGCCCAAATTACCGATTTTTGACGATATTTAGCCGAAAATTTGCCATTTGTTGCGATTTTTGAGAGTTTTTAGTGCCTAGCCCCCTCCCTTGGATTTTGGCTCAGACCCCCACCCAGTCGGCGCTCGATCCCCCAACCCCCTCCCTTCGAAAACCTTCAGCCCCCGTTAGATTTTTTCTGGCTTATGTATGCCCTTTATTTGGTACTGTTACCTTATAATTATGATGTTAACTGCCTGACTGTGTTGCGCTATAAAAATAGCTTTTTACGTAGACTTTTAGGATGTACGGAAAGTCGGCTGATGCCTCTGGACGAAACGGTTACAATCGCTGAAATCATGCAAGAATGCCGGTTCCAACTGGGCGTCAGGTACCAGGCTGATGATATTTTGTGACACTTACTAGAGACAGTTTTATTAGCTTAGAACGGTTAATACCTGGGTACACAGATTACTCGGATTAGCAAAGAAACAATGAATGTACGGGTAGAAAAGGATAAAATTTGACTTCAAAAACAAATTGTAAGTATCGATGATGCAGTAGAACTCGAAGTATGACACAGACAATTTTTACGGGAAAGTTTTTGCGGCCTTTTTGCTATGTTTCCCTTCAGTGTTTCAAAATTGTACCTATCATGTGCCGACATTCTAGCCGTGTATAGAGATAATTATTTATGGAAGTTGCTCTCAGTGGAAATTTAGTCGTATCCCAAGAAATCGGATTTAGGTATTCAAAATTTAACCACCCCTCTGGATTCATGTATGCAAGCTTAGTGGGTTTTAGTGTCAACGAGAGTTTTATGTGAGATTCTAGGTCACCTAAACTGGCGAACGGGTACCAACTGTGTTGTTGGTTGGATTTAAAGCCGTGATTAGGCAATAAATAAACCCATTTAAAGGTTTCTGTGCCGCGAGATTTAATCTTAGCAGTAGGACGGGTGCGTCCCAGATGGTATCAGTTGTGCGCCTTTAATAAGAAAATTCACGCTCCCTGGGGTTTCTGTTTTGACGCGGCCAATTTATCATCCTATTTAACCAGTTTTGTTCTGTCAAATCGAACACGGACGCCCTGCCTCAGTTGGTGACAGTTGACGATTTATTCTGCTCTGTGCGGCGGCACTTTACGATTGGTCTTTTAGTATTCATTAGGTTTGGCACTAATCTCAGTTCTCGGCTCAGCTCATCTATACTAACTTTTGCACTCACTCGTCTATCGCTTGGGAAGATATCTCTAGATCCGAGTTCTTAGAACTAAATATATGCTGTTGTATTGGCGTTAGCGTCTGTCCGAGGTTTAGGCTAGCAGAACGGTTTGGCACCTGTAATTAACTCCTAAGAACTGGGTTGGTACGTTGATCTTTTCTTGAAGTTGTTAAAAGAAGTTGAGAAGTGATCGAGGAGAAAAGAACAGTATCTATTTTAGTTCTGCGTCTCCGTATCCTTCTCTAGCTTCTTTTTTCTGAACTATTTTTTTAACGAAAGTTTTTTATTGATTAATATTTAAAATAAGATTAGTACAATGGTTAGTAGATAAAGATGACTAGCAGCTGGATCTGATGTCACTGTTTGTTTGTAGGTAGAGCAGTTTTCTTAGCACTGATTAATTTAGAATAAATGAGTTAAATAAATGAATAAATAAGTTTTCTTTTTTCTGAACTAGGCGTATGCGGCTAGTAGTAGTATTTTCACTCGATTTGTTAAGATTTTCAAATGTTCACCATTGTATAGGTTCACAAATATAGAGGAAGGGTTGTGATGCCAAAGTCCGGGGGAGAATAGAGTAGCATAGCTCGCAAAAATATTGTGTTTTAAGAAAAATTGATGGTTACGTAAAGAATGAATAATCAGGAGAATACGTTGGTTACGCGGTTTCGTACTAAACTTGCAATGATGTCAATGCTACAGTACATTAGAGTTTTCTCCAACATTGCCATTTACCTTTATATAACCGTTTTCTAACATTTTATCTCGTTTATCATTTGCCAAGCTTTACAATTCCCTTAGATTTCGTGTCGGCAATGGGGATGTCGGGAGGGAGCCGCCCAGTTCGCCGCCACCGGTTCGCCGCGAACCTATTCGCCGCAGGAAGAAATTTTAATTTGTTTAAGCAAGTGTACACTTACAATTATACATACAACTATAGTGCCGCGTCAATTGGCGAAAATGATTTTCATTCCAAAAATCGAAAAATTTTGCCGAAACTGCCAAAAGTATAAATCTTGATATTAGGTATTTGGCGTGCAATTCCCAGCTGCATTAACATCAGTTTTTGAAGGCTAAATAAGTTCTCAAAATTTTCTCGCCCTGGCAGCAGTGTTCAATTTAAACTACTAAAACTGTTAGTTCACTGCTGAGAATGCTTTTCAAAGCTGATCTTTCAAAATTATCTCGCCCTGGTTGAGCGGTAGCGAATGACAGCATGCGTACACACATGTATAGCTCCAGTTTTCAGGTAAGAAAGTTCAGATTAGTGAGAAGAATTTTTTGAAATGTCAGGTGACTATTTTTCTCTTGTGAAGGGAGCGTCACTGGATTTTGGTTGGCCAGAGCCCTGTTGCCTGCAAAACGAATTACTACCTTTTTCTTTTGGATCTTTTGCTACTATAGTAGCGAATAGTTTAATTGCACCCACCAAATACAGTAGGTTTGCATTGCTCAAGCACAATACACGCATGGGAAGAATTGTAAGGAGAGTCCCCGGTAAGGAGTTGTCAAACAACAGATCCACTTTGCCTTGTTTAGACCAAACACCTGCCCACTCGTCTGGCCCCTAACAGTCGGGCAGTGTGTCACGCAACGCGCACAGTCCTCCATTGTTGGATGGACAGCAGTGCAAACAGCTACGGTAGGGGGTCGCCGTCCGGTCGGCTACTCCCTCCGTAACCCAAACAACTCTTCTCTCTCACACACAAAACATATGGCCACTGGTTTGGAGACAAATTGGCCGATAGCTTTATGGCGAGTTTAGTGTTGCGTCGGCAGCACTCTCAAAGAGAGATAACCGACTAAATAAGCACTTTGGCCGGTGACTTGACCGATCGGTGGCGGTACCCTATAAGCCAATTTATTGGCTCTGCTCTTTGATTAGATAAACTTGGCCCAGTTGGGTCCAGTACTTCCGCATTGGAGTGGAACCAGACAATTATCAAAGGAGTGAAAACTACTTATTGTGGTTTGTATTTGGGTGGGTAGAAGAAGTTTATCGAAGTGATATGGGCTATACACTCTGCCCAAACAGAACTGTACAGTACACAGGGCATGTATCTAAAGAAAAGCAAAGAAAACATAACAAGTTGCATGGAGGCTTTGGTCTTAGCTCTCCGAGTACAGAGTGTACCCTAGTCAACAAATAGGTCACTTTCGGCATGTCGCCTTTTGGTGTTTGGACTTTGAGCAGTTTGGAGGTAAAGGCAGCAGAATCTCAACATTTGTTTGATGTACAGTACTTAGTTTATCACACCCACGCACAAACAATGCTTGCTTTGCCACTCAAATATACCATAAATTCGAAATTGGGCAACTGCCTTGGTCCCTTCTATTTGCACCTGTTAGCCGACTATCCTAACCACATAAACCCAATAGAGCTTGACACATTAGCATCACGAATTAATAAGCAGAACGCAATTTAGGCTCCAATGAATAATCCCTCACCAAAATAAAGCCACCCTCTCAACGCGTATAATGACAGTCCCGGCCAGGTCCTCAGTAATGAAACCTCCCTCACCTAATGTGCCTATTAGACAGGTATGAATAGCTCTCAACGGACTCATTATCCCTGTGCATTAGCCGTATGTTTGTCGGGAGGTTGAGGCTCTCATTTCCGGGGCACCTCAACTTCCGATGCGTGCTTGGCCGGCGGTCTCCAATCTAATTTCCTTAATGAATGCCCAGTGCCGTCGGGGCTTTTGACCCGCAGGTCGCGCGCCGTCCATCTGGCCTGTTGCCCAATGACCACTGAACCTGGCATTAGCACCAGAGCCTTTATCCCGCCCTAATGCCCGCACACAATGGCAGAAGCCATTCATACACCCGGCTGTGCATAGAAGAGTGGGATAAAATCACGGTTCATCAACTAATTGAACTATAATACCTAGGCTGTAACCAGACCTCGCGCTCTGTTTATGAGTCTGGGTTTACTGGTCCACTGCACATGTGGCGATTTGAGGGATAAACTGACTCATTCTGCTCCCTCGCCTGCCACCGCTGCCTGACTCAATCTGTTATAGACAGACGTAAGGTGAGGTTCGGTTGAGAGTCCTCCTATAAATCTCCTATCTCGTTAATCTAGACAAATTGGAGCCAGCTAATTTCGTCCAGAGTAAATCAAAGCTAGAGCGCTTTTTTCTGGTTCAAAGGTACTAAATTATGCAGGGCTTTATTTAGCTCTAAAATCGATTGGCTTTTGCTGTTACAATTAAAGCAATGTTTGATAAAAAGTTTAGACGGCTTTTCTTGCTGGAATGGGACAACCCGGAATAACGCAAACTGGATATGATGCGAGTTAAGAAGACAAAACTGTAAATATGATTCTGTTTTATAAAAAAAAACTGAAACTTGTCCAGATTAACGAGATATAACTGAAAAAAAAAGATTGTGAGAGGAGAGATAGCAACTGTTGTGTACATTTTTGCGTAAGTAAGTAGGTAGTATATGTTTTGTGTTTAGTAGGGAAGTAGTAGCATTAAAGGTTAATGGTGCAAAAAGGTTAGATAGTACGTACATAGGTGGTAGTCTGGTTTGGTGTAAGAAAGATCTCTGGGAAAGCGTATTTCCGCGTGTTTGGCCAATCTACGGTATCTGTTTGCGCGCGGGCAATTAAACAAAGTAGTAAGGAAGGTGCGAACAAGAAGAGAAAATGTGTCAGGGCTGGTCGTGAGCCGAATCCCAAATACGTCCGAAGGTCGTGTCAGGCCGTTTGTCCTTCTAATGGAGGCGGTTTTACGAGCAATTTGGAGCTTCCGAGACCACCCTCGGCCGGCTGGATTAGACGCAATTACGCGCGTCTTAATTTCCAGACGGATAGAAGCTCTGACCCCCTCTCTATTATTTATCCACCTTTTATGCGCCAGTCCAGAGTAATGCGCAACCAAAACATGTCAGAATCGATAGAGTTTGAATGAAATTAACCACTCGTACACCGACACAGCTGATAAACAACTTACACCAATGAGAGCCTCGGCCCCTTGAGTCCGCTCTATCGGCCTACCCCTCTGTTTGCCGATGCTAAAAGTGGCAGATTAGGCCAAATAGACATTGGGATTTTGGGATACAGTAAGCCTATGTAAATAGCTCTTTTTGAGGGGATTACACCATTATTCTTCTTGATCAATTAGTGAGATTTTAGGCTATAGGACTGAAAGGATTAATTTTGTCTTATTTAACAGTCTTCCAATCAGAGAGAATCTAAAGGATAGCGGTTCTCTATGAAAATATTGATTTTTGTTTTTGTGTTTAAAAATTGCGGATAGATACATCTAAATAGATCTGCATATGTGAAGGTCAAACTTTCTTCAGAAAATTTCGATTAAACTTAACAGTACTATTTCAAAATTTAAATTAAATTAAAGTTTTTAGCAAATTCGATTAAATTTAACACTATTTAGTCACTCTACTCAAATTATTCGTCCTTTACACCTTAAGGCCGGGCACCGTGCCGTCGCCCCGTCTAGCCATTTATCTTTTCAGGCCGTCCAAATTACGGTCGGAGCAGGGCTGTCACCCCCGGCCGATAATGACCGTGCGCATGTAGGGTTCACACGACAATCTGTGGCAGCGATCAGTGTCGGTCTTAATTGTGCCAGGTGCTCCGGTCCACTCTGCCGGTTGGAAGGCTCTCGGACATCACTTATCCATTGATGAAAAATTCATCCAGCGTTCAGACAAGCTGTCCGCCCTCAAATCGGTATGTTACATTTGCTTCCGCTGTGTCTCTATAATTGCCGTCTTAGCTATTTAATAATTGTGTCTGCGTGTGTGGGGTGCTAGTCAGCGCTTGCTTTGTTCTTCTGGAAGTCAAATTAGGCTTGGAGCGCCCGGCAGCCCATGTCTGTATCGGCGTTTGGGCTCTTGATAGTTCGGTCGACTGCGTTTATAAACTACCCCCAAGCCTTTCAACTGTCTCTGGCTCGTAAATTCAAACGCGGACGCACGTGTGGGCTGACTGTTTTTGCAATGGCTCTGCTGGGATCTGCTGTTTTTAGAGCCGTCAAATTTTGCCAGTAATTGGCGACTTTATTCAGCTGTTAACTTTTGTGGGTGCCAAAGCTGGGCCCGAGGGCTTGTCCACCTGCCTAGACCTAATCCATTGAATTGAAAGAAACCCCCCTGTACCCCTGCTGGGGAATGTGACAGCGGAAAACAAAGCTGTAAGCGGCTTAGGTCGTAAACTCTTCTCAGCTGCGTGCAATTTACGAGCGCCCATAGCAAGATCTCTCTCCCAATTGTACTCTTAATTGAGGTATAGAGCGTGTCCAATTCCGTAAGCATATGTTGCCACTGTCCTTTTTGTTCGCATCTGGTCTGCACTATTTTTTTCCACTGCCCGCCGGTCTAGAGCCATTTATTCCGATCTGCATTAGTAGCTAGGTATGGAAGCTGGCGAATGATCCATCATTTCGCGCGCAATTTACCATTATTAGACAGTGCGTTTATTTGAGCTGCTCTGTCCAGAACTGGATTTAGTTCGCTTTATTTCCAGGCTTTATGGCCCCACAACTGGGCTTATTCGCTACTAAAACAGGCGCTACACTGAAATAAACTCTTGCTAGGTAGGCATAGCTTAACTTATTCGAGGTGTTTTGTCCTTTCAAACTTGTTTTCCTCCTTTCTTGCCTCGTCTGACCTGAGTGTTTGGCACCAAACCATAAAGTAATTAGAGGTGGAACTTGCTCCCATTGTCTCAGCGGATACCGGAAAACGGGATTAGCGGCTGACTTTAGATCTGTCCTTCCGATTACGTCCGAGCAGGCAGGTCAAGCGTGGTGTCTGTAACCCGACACCTGATGCCTTTTGGCGCCACGGCCAACCCTCAACTGTTTCCGCTGCTCCCATTTCCGCTATTGACTTTTAGCCCGATTTTTTTTCCTGCCGCCCACAATAAGTGGAGCGCGCCAGAGTTTTTTGACGGCGCCAATTAACTACCATTTGACACTCGAAATTGAAGCGAGCCTTGATTAGGCGGTATTGGCTTCTAGTGTCAACGCCCAGTTTACTGCTGTCCACGCGTTGGCACACTCTCTTTCTGTGCATTGTCTATTTCCCCCGAGAGATTTTTGGCTTTAGCATTTAGAGTGGCCGACCGACGGGTCAAGACGCCACGCGTGCAGGTGTATTAATTGCATTAATTGTCGCCCTGCTTAATCGTCCAAACTATAAACAGAGAGTCAGTGGCGGCAGGTGTCGGGGCCAAATTGTGCCACCTACAGCTGCAATAAAATGCGGCCAGTTCCGGTCGACTCTGGGGACTTGGCAGGCGGCTAGATATTGGCTGCTTTTTTGGTGGCTTAATATGGACTTTACGAGCCAATCAAAAAGCGGAGCGAGCCGAGGTGAGATGAGCTCGTAATTCTGCTCTGTCTGTCTGTCTGTCTGTCGGCGCCTCTGCAACTCAAATTGCCTGGAACCTGGTAATTGCCGTTCGATCGAAGGCTGGTTGCTGGCTGACCGTTGGCCTCTAAATCTACTCAAATTCAGTTAACCACAATTGAGGCAGAAGTTCGATTCAGCTGAGCAAATAAATTCGGTCGCCTCGCCTCAAAAGGATTCCCTCTGAGGCGCTTTGTAGCCTGTCTGTTTCCAAACCCCAGCCAACAAAGCAGTTGGAGTGGTCAGCGGCCTCTGAGCTGCTCTCGACCTCGCTGCCCTGCAGCCTTGTTAGGTAATAGAACCGTGTGAGAGATAGAGATATCTGGGACACAATAGGCGTTCTTGTCTGTTGGGCACGGCCTGTCTCTAGCTGTTCTACGTACTAGACCTTTCTACTTGATTAGGAGCCGACTTTTCGTCTAGCAAATAAATTCCGCTTAAAGGTGCTGGTTTGACGTGTAAGTTATTGGCAATCAGTTATAGTACAAACAAACTGTGTGTTTGTGAAAATAAAGTAATCAGCGGTTATAAGCTAGATTCACCTTAAAATGAGCATTCTTCTTCACATTAAACTAACCATTGTTTTATGAAATCGTTTCGGGCAGACCCCTGTGACATGTTTGCTTATACTAACTGGAGTGCGAACAATACCAGAGAACCCAATAGCCCGGTACTTATTCGGCTGAGCCAACAAAATCGTATTTCATTGAACAGGTACATTCTGTATGGTTAGAAATGTCAAAAGAAGTAGATTTTTAGTTTAGAAAAGAAGAAATAAGGCTAAATACTGGGATGTATGTTAGTTAGAAAACCACTGGCTGTATTAAGAAATTATCGCATCAATTCAGCAAACTGTTAGTTGATCAGCTTCTAGACCTACCGTAATCTGGATCGAACTTTGAAATTATTTAAGGCCCCACCCACTTTGTATGCGTTCGCACTCTAATACTAAAAATAGAATAACCAGTCAGCATCATATGTATTTGTATTAGAGTCAGACATTTATGGCATTTAGTATCTCTTCATTCAGTAGCAGATGCTCCGTGAGCGCCTTCCTTCCTTCCCTGTCAGTCAGATGCTGTCACAGATGTGTCGGATAAAAAAATATTCCATCCCATAAGCGTTAGTGCTGAAACATCCAGCTTGTCTGAGATTTTGAGCACCTTTTCTGTTTGTTCTATTTTTCTCAGCCCAAAACAAATTGGATCTCCAAAAACCATCTAATAACCTGTTTACTCAGACTAGACGCGATCCAATTCCAAAAAGCGCAGCGCCGCCAAAAAGCCGTCTTAACTAGCATCCATCAAAGCAGTTCTCTCAAGCAGAACTGCAAACAGGAGCACCAGCTTGGCCACGGAATCGCTGGGTCTGCTGTTTGTATTTGCGTCGATTAACGCCTAGTCCAACCTGGTGTGCCTGCCTATAAAGCGCTAATAGAAGGCATTCTTGTTCCGGACAGAGCGGTGAATTTGTTGTATCTATAAAATATTAGGCAATTTACACTGGTCGCTCCGCCGGTCAGCCATTTAGGCGCGCGAGTGCAATATTTTTCGCACGCCTATGTATGTGTGCCTGGCAGTACGCCGGGCGGCCGGACAGAGGTTAGTGACGACTCTAAAATTACTTTTGCATGTGGCACCCCCGTCGCTTTCAATTTGGCCTCTTCTCCCCTTAGTACTACTATGACACTGCCTCACCTACGTACTAAACCTGTACTGGAAGTTGGCCACTAAGACAGCCATTTTCCAATTATCCATTGTCAGTTCGAGTTTTCCACAACAGCCGTTCGCAAAGAACAGTTGTCCGGCACTCAATCTGGGGTCTGTGGTTTTTGCCTCACTTATCTGGCAGGTTTATAGGCTCGGCTAGCCGCACTAGCGCTCTTGTTTGCTCGCTTAGTACGATTGAAGTTTTGATTTGGTTAGTTGTCTTTGTAGGATGGGTGGGATTTGTTTGTTTGTAGGAGAAATTAGACTATTTCCTAGGTTTTTGATTCTATTTTTGAGTTTTCGATCGTTCTTTTGTTGACTTTTATGCTTGTGATCAGTTTTATTCTATATTTTAATGATTATGAGTTAAATTGTTGGTGAGTAATAAGCAAACCTAATTCTGATAGAGATGTATAGTCAGGGTTATAAATTTTCCTTAAAGGTTAAACCGATACTGTTCTGTTTGTAGCAACAAATTTTGGCTGTTTAAAGTAGTTTACAGAATTTTAGATTGTTTTAGAATTTTCTAGGTGACACCAATGTCACTGGGTGAAATTAATGTATTTTACTTTTATTAAACATTGTTCGCATAGGTCTTAATTGCATATTCATTAGAAATTTATAGCCCTAGAACTCCAGGCAGCCATAAACTTTTTTCTATTGCCCTGACAAGTGCCTCAGCTTGTAAACTGCGAAGGCTGTTGTTCCAACTCTTAAACGTGTCAGAAGCCTCTCGCTTAAAACTTGTTATCGCCGCCTGGCTTTTAACCCACTTCCTCCCCTAGGGCGCCCCACCGGCTAATAAGGCTAAAAAAAAGCGTGGCGACGTTCGTTCCCAGCCCATTGAGAGAGTGATTATTTAGCAGCTCGAGCGCATGTTTTTAAATCTGTTCCACTCAGCCAAGCGCAAACTCGTTTTCTCGCCCATTCCAAAGTGTTGCGGCCGGCCGGCCAGCCGGCATAGGCGTTGGGTAAATAATAAATGTGGGTCTTGTCTACGTAAGTCTGATTGCAGCAGAACTTGAAGCCATGTGGGTCGGCTTGTTGCTGCTCCTGCTGCCCACCCTCCTCCTGGCCCGATCCTCTTGCCCCCACAAGTGCCGCTGCTCCCCCGATCTCTACAGACCTGATGAGCTACGGATCAGTTGTAAATGGGAAAAGATCGAGCCGGACTTTTACCCCCTCAGCCGATTTCCAGCTCAACGAACCAGCACTCTCAAGATCGTCTGCTCAGAAAACGAGAGCTCCATTCTGTCTGCTGATCTGTTCAAAGAGTTCACACGACTGAGACATCTGGAGTTGGATGGGTGTGGACCGCGCAATGGTCATGTGCCCGCTGACCTGTTCAGGGGATTGCAGAGACTGAGAACCCTCAAACTGCACAAGCTTGGCAGCAAGAAGCTGACGATCGATGGAGAGGCTGTGAGACATCTGCGCAAAGTGGAGAAGCTGTCCGTTACTGACAGTTCAGTGGTGAGTCTGCCGCCAGCCATGTTCTGCTCGCAGATGGACCTGAAGATGCTCAACTTCTCTGGCAACCTGTTCACCAGTCTCACGCAGATCGGACTCTCCAGCTACAACTGCTCCAACAGTCTGGTCTTGGTGGATTTGAGCAGAAACCGCATCACCAAAATTCAGCCCAATCATCTCAGTCCACTGCCCTCTTTGAGAGTGCTGCATCTGTCGCAGAACAAACTGCACACTATTGAGAAGGTGAGCTCTCACTTGCTTTCAGCTTCCATCACTGGACTCACCTTTGGTGGATTCTCGAATCCTCTGGTGCTTGATGAGCTGAATTCAAATCTTTCAGGATTCCTTTACGAAGGCGCCCAATCTGCAGGAGTTGTTCCTGTCTAGCAACCGTCTCAGCGATGTACAACACTTGCCGCCTGCCTTAGCCGTTCTGGATTTGTCCAGAAACCACTTGCCAATCATCCCCCAGTCGCTGTCGGAACTGTCCAATCTAGTGCGATTGAACCTCAGTCAGAACAGTCTCGACTCCAGTACTCCTTTCCTGATCCAGTCGCCCAAACTGGAATCTCTGGATATCAGCCAAAACTCTTTCCTGAAAGTCCAGAAGAGGATGTTCCAGAACCTCAGCGCACTGGTCCTGCTGAATCTACGTCAGAACAGCATCCAGAGTGTGGAGACGGGTGTTTTCGACGGTCTCACGCGTCTCAGAGTGCTGGATTTATCCAGAAACCGTCTGTCGGTGCTCTACAAGAACCAGCTGGACGGTCTGGAAGCGCTGAAAGTTCTGGATCTCAGCCAAAATCTACTGACCAACTTTTCGGCCGATGCCTTCGACAGTGCGCCATTGCTGGAACGACTCCACTTGAGAGAGAATCTGCTGCTGCAGGTACTAGACAAAAATTTGCATAGAACAGTAGTATGCAGATTTTGTCTGTTTTAGGTGCCCGGCTCACTGCATCGCCTGATCAACTTGCAACACGTGGACCTGTCAGAAAACAAGATTTCGGGCGTGCTGAAGTTCTTCTTCAACAAACTGCCAGCACTGCGATTTCTGGACATGGCCAACAACGACCTGGGCAAAGTCGACCGATACGTGTTCGGCGATTTGCTTAGCCTGGAGACGCTGAACCTGTCCGGCAACAACATTGAAACGCTTGACCCCAACTCTTTCGAACAGTGCCCTGTGCTGCGCTCGATTAGACTGGACAACAATCTGATCTCGGCGGTTGCAACTGTTTTCGAGTCGGTTGAGTCGCTGAGAAGTCTGAACCTCACTCAGAATCAGCTAATCGACTTTGATTTCGGTAAGTCAGTCAGTCCGGTTGTTGTTGATGTTGCTGAATTTAATTTGATTTTATAATTTGCGCAGTCAGTGTTTTTGGCTTTCCAAATGGCTCTATTTGGTTTAGTGTAACGATATTAACCCAATACTGTTTACTTCATACCTCCATACATGTAACAGGGTTTGGAGGGAGGAGGGATTCTGTCAGGTGGGGGGTTCAAAATTTCGAAAAGCTCCAAAAAGCCTGGTACGTTTTATTCAGTAAGGAGGTTAGAAGTCGCTATTTTATGCTACTATACAGCGTTTTAGAAGTAAAAACAAGCAAAAAAGCGATAAAAACGGCTTCCAAAACACCGATTCCTCCTAAATATCAGCCTCAGAAACGCCAAATTCGGTTTCCAAAAGGCTTTCCAAGCGAATTTTAAGCTAAAAATGAGTGATTTGTGAGTCCGTTTGTTAGTACTGGAGCCACTACTAGTACTTTTATTTTGGGTCGGGGGACCCTAATCTGGCCCTCCTGGTTCACGTACTAATTGGCAGTCTAATAGAAAGAGGACAGTTTCAGCCTCTCTCCCGGTTGGATTGCATTCTCTGCAGCTGAGTGTCAACCGTATATCCGAGCTTTCCAACTCCCGACCAAAGCGCCAGACAGCTCTGAGCCGGTTGGATCTCAGTTTCAACAAACTGCGTCGTTTGGAAGCGTCTCTGGTGCCGGATTCGTTGCTCTGGGCCAACTTTAGGTACCTGTGCACTCTTCTTTGTCGGCCGGTTGGTTTAAATCCGACTAATTTATGCGCTGAATTAGACTAATTTATTGGCTCGTAAATTTACCTTAATCACTCGCGTTTTCAAACCCCCGCCTTGTTCTGCACGTGCCCCGGCCTTTTATAGGCAGATGGCGTTTTAAAGGGTCGGGCCGCCCTTTTTAGAGATACCGTATTCTAAGGGCTACTGTGCTCTAGGGACCTATTCTGATCGTGTTGCATTTTCCGGTCAGCCAAATGAGAACATTACAGTATCGATTGTTACTTTTGTGCTAATGCCGGATGCCTTTTACAGTCAGGCCGTTTATGGTACCGACACCATATATGGTACCCCTACCCATGGCAATGGGTGCCGGTACCATATATGGTACGAAATCTGAACAGAGTGGTGGCATATGGTACCGGTACCGGTACCGATGCGAAGGTAGGGGTACGTACCATACATATATGGTACCACCACAGGCCTCGAAGGTGGGGGTACCACATCAGGTGTCGGTACCATTGACGGCGTTAAGTGCCTGACTGTTTTATAACTGTTCTTTCTGTGTGTCACTACTATCAAGTACCGTAGTGATTGCTTTTAGTCACAATCAACTGAGTTTGATCGAAGAGAAAAGCTTCTCTGCCAAGACGTCTTTAAAGTGGTTGGATCTCACGCACAACCTCTTACTGGAGTTGAACCTGTCTAGTCTGGAGCTGAGCCCCGACCCCAGCCACCGGCGCCGACACGTCTACCTGTCGCACAACCCGTTCGACTGTTCCTGTCGTCTGGACTGGCTGAAGAAACTACAGAACACCATGGCCTCTTCCTCTCTCCAAGTTGCAGACTTTACCGAATTGCGCTGTCGTCACATTCTCACTTCTGACGTGCAACTCATCTCTCAGGTACGTGCTGTACTGTTTGAGCGAACAAAACGGAGTGTTGGTGTTTTTTTTGGCGAACAGAAATGAATGCGCGTATTCCCAGTGGGCAAAAAAGTGCGCGCTCTCCAATCTAAAACTGACGACCTTGGACGGCAGGCGGGCGGTGTAATTTGTAGTGCCGTCGAATATAATCGACAGACAGAACGTTGGTTCCATTAATTGTGCTTGAAATGGGTGACCAAAAAACAGGTCTTTGTGCGAGGCGCATCATCGGCCCCGATTGAAACTGGTTCTCGAGGGCCGCTTAGTCATCTAAATTTTCTCTCTCCCATTTTGCTGACAGACCGGAAACCGGCCTACTGGGAGAAATGAAAACATGGACTGCATTATGTGCACTTTTATTAGGTGGCTGTACAAATTGGGCTGACTCTTTTGAGATTTCAGTTGAATTTGCTGCTTCCAACACCGAATTTGCACGTGCCAACTTGTACATTGTACATACGTAGTACATTGATTACGCCGTACTGCACATGTACTAGAAGGGTTTAGGTTACTCTCACACTAAAACGGTCAAACCGCTCACCCCATATTTGGCTCGGTTTGAAAAACACGAGTTTATCCAGCATATCGAGTTTGTGTAAATTAGTAAAAAATGCTTGCAAATTCCATATGGGCTGCTGTTGCTTGTAAAAACGGTTATTTTATTTTGCTTGTCTAGACACTTTCACTGTTTTCTGATTCAATTTAACATTGGAAATTTCATTAAAATTAATGGAAATCGGTGTTGTGTTCGTCTAAAATAGTTCCTCCATACATGTAACAGGGGGGTCTGGGGGGTCTGCCCCCCACCCGACTTAGGTCAGACCCACCCCCCGGATGGGGGCCCCCCCCCCCCCCCCCCCCGAGACGATTTCACCGACCCCCCCCCCTCCGATTTTTCTGGCAAGTAAATTTTCGAGCAAATTTTTGCAATTTTTTACACTTTCACACACAAAAATTGCCAAAATCGCCTGCAAAACAGCACTTTTTAGCTGTATTTCAGCCCAAATTAGCGATTTTTGGCGATTTTTAGGCCAAAAATTGCGATTTTTCTCGATTTTTGAGCGTTTTCTAGTGCCCACCCCCCTCCCCCAAAATTTTGGCTTAGACCCCCCCGGCCGGCGCCAGACCCCCGCCCCCAACCCCCCTCCCCCCATCGGCGGATGACCTGTTACATGTATGAGTTCCTCTCTCTTTTTATAGATGATTAATCGGTTGATAAAACCGAATTAGATGTGTCTGCTGCTGGTAAAAGTCCTTTTGTTATTTGTACTTGATTTTAGCTCTTAAACTCGATTCATTGCTTGAAATTGCGATTTTTGCCCTCATTATTAATTAAAACGAGTTAGAAAACGCGTTTTGGACCCCCTCTCAGGGCGAAACCCTCTGGCAAGCGAACCTCTTTACCCTACTCGACGACCTTGAGTTGAATTAGAACTTAGACATATGCTTTACATACATAAATGTAACAGCTCCGGGCCGACCTGGGGGTAGGGAGGTTTCCTCAGGTGGGGGGTCGAGGGGGGTTTCGCCCGGAGGGGGTCCCAAATTTCAAAAAGCTCCAAAATGCCTGGAAATGGGTTTTTAGCACGTTTTTACCGGCAGCCAAGGCTGCCGGTATAAGATTAGCTTTTCGTTAAGCGTGTAGGATGCAATTGCATCTTAAAGCGTGTGCTCTCGACGCCGTTCGGCTCGCTCGTTGTAAAGCTGCTAGCCTTTAGACACTCCAGCAGGAAGGAGAGTTTACTCAAACAGTTCGTTCTCAGTCATTTCTCTATGAATTCGGCTCAGATTTTCAGGATTTATTAACCAGATAACTAGGTACCTATTGCGAAAGTTTGGCCCGAAAATTCCAAGTCCTGCTGGTTCGGTGGCTCGAAAACTCACAACAGCTTACTTTGAATTGCAACTGAAAGCTGTTTTTTGAAAGAATAGCAAAACAGAAAACTGCTTTTAAAGGAATACTTTAAAGAGTTTACAGTCTGACAGAATTGTTTGAAAGACAAAACTGATTTTTAAAGAACTACCTAAAGAGTTACTGTCGGAAACAATTGCTTGACAGACAAAAAAGCGTTTTGAAAGAATGGTCTGAAACTTTTACTATCAGAAATAATTGCTTAAAAGAGTGTCAGTAATATAGATACGTATGTACTACGTAATGCAGTGTTGTTGGGGTTTTTAAACGGAAATAGAGAGGAATAAGGATATGGTAATATTTTGGTCCATTTATTTAGTGCATTTCAAGCTTTCTATTGATATCCTACTGCAGTCCAACACAGGAAAGGACAGTTTTTCGCCATCACTCATGATTTATTATCAATGCCTTTGGGTACCTACATTGTACCTGCACAAGTTTGGTGTGAAACTTACAACTCCTGCTGTCGGTGCTGTGTGCCGAAAACTAAGAGCTAGGGCGGTCCACCTAAACTGTGATCTTTTAGTAATACCAAGAGTATAGCCTCGAATGAAACTTGTAAAGCGGATCCCCATTTGGCATAACATAGATACAGTACTACTGACTGGGCACCCGTGTACCTCAAGGGCTAAATTTAAAAAAGATGGCTAGTAAATGTGACTTTCCTTTCTGTAGAAATTCCTCAATTTCAGTGCCCTTTGCTATGCTGTCACCAAGAATTGCTTGAAGGAGAAAGCTATATACAGTCATGTCTCGTTAATCCGGACAAGTTGGGACCAGCCAATTTTGTCCTGATTAGCGAATTTGCGGATTAACGAATCAAAGCTAAGACACTGTTTTTCGGGTCAAAGGCCTAAATGACAACTTTTTGTTAGTTGCATATCGGATTCTGCAGCTGTACATCCTAATTAAAACCCAAAAACTTATTTCCGCTGATTATAATAGCTCCTAAAAAGGTAAAAATAATCACATTCTGACTCAACGAAAAGCATTATTCAATTGAAAATTCAGTCCTGAATTGAAAAATTGCGCATGGATTTTGTCCAAATTAACCAAATCCAGATTAACGAATCACTTTACCATACAAATTTCGAAGTTGGGACCCCAAATCTTCTGTCTGGATTAACGAATCCGGATCCAGATAACGAGTCATACAACATGGGGTAAAATTGGGACCTGGCCTATTCGTGTCCGGAAGGCGAAAATCCGGATTAACGAGGTCCGGATTAACGAGACATGACTGTATTAAAAAAATTAAAAAACTGCCTGAACTGTTTACTGTGAGAAAAAATTGCTAGAAAGGTAAACTTCGTTTTGAAACCATGGCTTGAACAGTAGTATATCCTAGGGTTGTATGTTTAGCGTGTACACCCCTGCCCCCAGTAGCGGATTAGGTAGAAATAAATTGGGCAAAAATAAGACAAACGAATAAAAATTGTGACCTGTCTATTTTATGCTCAGAATGCGTTCTAAATGTTTTTACTGGCAGCCAAGGCTTATGATTAGTTTTTGTTGGGGCTTAAGTCAGACATGGGTAAGGGGGCTCTAGGGGGTTGACCCCCTTAGGCTCTGACAACCCCCCTCAGCCGGCCGCTATCCCCCTCAGGAATTTTTTGGAAGAATTTTGTATAGAAAATTATTATAAAAATATGACTGGATTAGGTGCAAGTGAGCTCAGACTAGCTTATTTTCATGAAAAATATGCCAAAAACCTTGATTTTAGCCAAAAATCGGACTTTTAGGCTTACCACCCCCTCAGGCGCTCCTACCCCCTCAGCCCCCCTAAGGAATTGAAAATTCTACGTCCCCTCAGTCGAAATGCTAGCCCATGTCTGGCTTAATTGTATGGGCCATGTAGACATATCTTAAACCGTGTGGGCTGGGCGCGGCTGGGCTGGCTCGTAGTAAGCTGCTTATCTTGAGACGCCGCACCTGGAAGGAAACAGGCGACTGGAGTAAACAAGCGTCTCGCCACATTTGCCTTGCACCGGTGCATAGCGTTGGGTTTCGAACTGCGCTCAGCTTTTGCTACTCCTGCTTTCTTTCAATTACGTGTTCCCAGAAATAACTGTCTGCCAGAGAAAACTGCTTTCTGAAAGAACGCTGCATAAAGAGCTTATCAAATAGAAAGAATTACTTCAAAGAGAAAACTACTTCCTGAAAGAGCTACCTAAAGAGTTTACTGTCAGAAAGAATTACTTCAAAGAGAGAACTACCTATTGAAAGAGCTACCTAAAGAGTTTACTGTCAGAAAGAATTACTTCAAAGAGAAAACTACTTATTGAAAGAGCTACCTAAAGAGTTTACTGTCAGAAAGAATTACTTCAAAGGGAAAACTACTTTTTGAAAGAGTTTACTGTCAGAAAGAATTACTTCAAAGAGAAAACTACTTATTGAAAGAGCTACCTAAAGAGTTACTGTTAGAAAGAATTACTTCAAAGGGAAAACTACTTATTGAAAGAGCTACCTAAAGAGTTTACTGTCAGAAAGAATTACTTCAAAGAGAAAACTGCTTACTGAAAGAGCTACCTAAACAGTTTACTGTCAGAAAGAATTACTTCAAAGAGAAAACTGCTTATTGAAAGAGCTACCTAAAGAGTTACTGTCAAAAAGAATTACTTCGAAGAGAAAACTGCTTATTGAAAGAGCTACCTAAAGAGTTTACTGTCAGAACGAATTACTTCAAAGAGAAAACTACTTATTGAAAGAGCTACCTAAAGAGTTTACTGTCAGAAAGAATTACTTCAAAGGGAAAACTGCTTTTTGTTAAGACCTATGTACCTAAAGTGTTTACACTCAGAATAATTTGCTTGAAACAAATTCCTTTTCAATTCAAGAGCTTGCCCTTAGAGCAGAATTGCTTGAGTGAGAAAACTGCTTTGTTGAAAGGTTTTCCTAAGGAGTGTTAGAACTGCTTGAAAGAGAAAACTTCTTTCTTGAAAGGTTTATGTACCTAAAGAGTGACAGAATTCTTTGGAACCGATAGCTGCAGATTTGCCTAAAGAGTACCACAATTCTTTGGATTGGAAGGGAAAATTCCTGTTTTTGAAAGATTTGCCCAAAGAGTGCCAGAGTTCTTTGGAAGCGAAAGCTGCTTTTGGAAGATTTCCCTAAAGAGTGCTAGAATTCTTTGGAAGAGAAAGCTGTTTTTTGAAAGATTTGCCTAAAGAATTCCAGAATTCATAGGATTGGACGGGAAAATTCCTGTTTTTGAAAGATTTCCCTAAAGAGTGTCAGAATTCTTTGGAAGCGAAAGCTGCTTTTTCAAAGATTTGCTTAAAGAGTGCCAGAATTCTTTGGAAGCGAAAGCTGCTTTTTCAAAGATTTGCCTAAAGAGTGCAGAATTCCTTGGAAGGAAAGCTCCTTTTTGAAAGATTTGTCTAAAGAGTGCCAGAATTCATTGGAAGAGAAAGCTGCTTTTTTAAAAGATTTGCCTAAAGACTTCCATAATTCTTTGGAAGCGAAAGCTGCTTTTTGAAAGATTTGCCTAAAGAGTGCTAGAATTCTTTGGATTGGAAGGAAAATTACTGTTTTTGAAAGGTTTGCCTGAAGAATGTGGAATTCTTTGGAAGGGAAGGCTGCAGTCTGAAAGATTTGCCTAAAGAGTGCCAGAATTCTTTGGAAGCGAAAGCTGCTTTTTGAAAGATTTGCCTAAAGAGTGCCAGAATTCTTTGGAAGCGAAAGCTGCTTTTTGAAAGATTTACCTAAAGAGTTCCATAATTCTTTGAAAGAGAAAGCTGCTTTTTGAAAGATTTGCCTAAAGAGTGCCAGAATTCTTTGGAAGAGAAAGCTGCTTTTTGAAAGATTTGCCTAAAGAGTGCCAGAATTCTTTGGAAGCGAAAGCTGATTTTTGAAAGATTTCCCTAAAGAGTGTCAGAATTCTTTGGAAGCGAAAGCTGCTTTTTCAAAGATTTGCTTAAAGAGTGCCAGAATTCTTTGGAAGCGAAAGCTGCTTTTTCAAAGATTTGCCTAAAGAGTGCTAGAATTCTTTGGATTGGAAGGGAAAATTACTGTTTTTGAAAGGTTTGCCTGAAGAATGTAGAATTCTTTGGAAGGGAAGGCTGCATTCTGAAAGATTTGCCTAAAGAGTGCCAGTATTCTTTGGAAGCGAAAGCTGATTTTTGAAAGATTTCCCTAAAGAGTGTCAGAATTCTTTGGAAGCGAAAGCTGCTTTTTCAAAGATTTGCTTAAAGAGTGCCAGAATTCTTTGGAAGCGAAAGCTGCTTTTTCAAAGATTTGCCTAAAGAGTGCTAGAATTCTTTGGATTGGAAGGGAAAATTACTGTTTTTGAAAGGTTTGCCTGAAAAATGTAGAATTCTTTGGAAGGGAAGGCTGCATTCTGAAAGATTTGCCTAAAGAGTGCCAGCATTCTTTGGAAGCGAAAGCTGCTTTTTGAAGGATTTGCCTAAAGAGTGCCAGAATTATTTGGAAGGAAAGCTGCTAAGTGTCGCAGAATTGTTTGGACGAAGGGAGAGCTGATTTTGGACAGATTGCCTAAAGAGTGGCAGAATTGTTCGGATTGGAAGGGAAAGCTGCTTTTTTATAGATTTGCCTAAAGCGTGTCAGAATTCTTTGGAATGGAAGGGGAAATTGCTGTTTTTGAAAGAATTGCCTAAAGAGTGTGAAAATTCTTTCTAAAGTAAGGCTGATTTTTGACAGATTTGCCTAAAGAGTGCCAGAATTCTTTGAAATGGAAGGCAAAATTGCTGTTTTTGAAAGTTTGCCTAAAGAGTATCAGAAATTCAAGAAAACTGCTTTTTTGAAGGATTTGCCTACAGTGTCAGAAGGGAAAATTACTGTTTTTAGAAGATTTTGCTAAAGAGTGTCAGGATTTCTTGAAAAAGAAAACTGCTTGTTATTTGAATGATTTGCGTAAGAGTGTCAGGAGAATTTCTTAAAAGTAAAACTGCTTTTTTGACAGATTTGCGTTAGAGTGCCAAAATTGCTTGATAGAGAGAACTGCTTTAAACAAGGTACACAAAGCGTTTTCTGTCACAACGAATCTGTACAGAACAGTGCAATTTACTCTACTGGAAAGCCTACACCATGCAACGCACAGTACACAGAAGCAAGAGAGCCTCTGAAAGAATTATCTGAAGAGCTTGCTATCAGCAAGACTTGTTTGAAAGAGAAAAAGAGAAAACTGCATCTGAAAGAATTGCACAACCACTTTCTTCAAATAAAAGTTTACTGACGTTTTCCTCTGCTGCCGGTCTAATTTTGTAAAAAATTTCCAAAAAAATCTGTCCCTGCCTCTAAAACTGAGAGTTTTATACACTGAAGTACAAACTATCTAAAGTTTTATACACTCATTTTGAAGAACCGTCTTGTTTCCCCGTAAGGACGCTAAAAATCGCTATTTTAAGCTGCCAAATAGCGTTTTCGAGCTAAAAACAAGCAAAAAATGACAACAAAACAAGGGCTTCCAGAACACCGATTTCTCTTAAATATATCAGCAGTGGAAACGCCAAATTCGGTTTTCAAAGGCTTTTCAAGCGAATTTTAGGCTAAAAATTAGTTACTTCTAGGCCGGTTTGTTAGTACTGGGAGCCGCTACTAGTACTTGAATTTTTGGGTGGAGGGGGTCCCTTAACCTGTCTCGGGGTGAGGGGGGGTTGGCCTTTCCAGCAGGGGATAACCCCCCTGGTACTTGTATGTTTACATACTGTACTTACATTATTACGTTACGTTAGAATTGGAGCCCTTACTACTGTATCAAGCTGAATGTGCACCTTTTCAGGTAGAAAGTACGCAATTTCTGTGTCCTTACGAGAAAGCTTGCACTAACAACTGTCTCTGCTGTGAGTTCGACTCGTGCGATTGCAAGAACCTCTGTCCCGACGGCTGCTCCTGTTTCCACGACTCGGTCTTCTGGACCAACATCGTGCACTGCCGCAACCACCCGGGGCCGCTGTCTCCCTTCGAGATCCCCATGTATGCCACCGAAATCTGTCTGGACGGTACCAACCTCTCCTCCCTCAACTCGCACGCCTTTCTGGGCCGTTTTCGTCTCAAGCAGCTCTACCTGAACAACACTGGCCTGAGAAAGATCGCCCCTCAGACCTTCAACGGACTCACCAACATTGAAGTGTTGGACCTGAGCAACAACAGACTGACTGAGATCAGGGGAGATGAGTTCCACAACACCCCCAAGTTGGCCGAGTTGTTCCTGAACGACAACCTTCTTTCGCAGCTAGATGAGGGCGCATTTGACCCTCTGCCCAGTCTCAGAGTTGTCTCCCTGCACAACAACCGTTTCTCTCAGTTGCCCACCGCCTTGCAACAGGCCAGTCCTACCCTATATGGCATCTCGCTCAGTGGCAATCCCTGGCGTTGTGACTGTGACAGCCGATTTGTCATCCAGAAATGGCTGCCGAACCCGCTGAACCAGGGCAAGGTGAGGGACTTGGACCACGTGACTTGTGTGGAGAACGTGACAGAGGCTGTGCTAAACAACGACACCACTATCCTCTCTGTGCTGCCTCCCACTGACGGAGAGTTGGTGAAAGTGAACTTCTGGACGTTTCGCAACGAAATCAACCGCAGTCTGTGTCGGTCGCAGGAGGAGTTGACGCCCACGCAGCATCCCAGAGGTCTGAAGCCCAGAATGGACGCCACTGACCGCCTGAGCCGGTTCTTCGTGGGCTTGTCGGTGGCCTGCATTGTCCTGCTGTTCTGTTGTCTGATGGCTCTCTTCCTGACTGTCTATTGTCGCAGAAGGTGCTACCAACAGAGGTACAAGGCGCCGCCCAGTGTCAACTCCAGTCAGACCACTTCCACGCCTGTACCGTTGCTTAGCAACGACATATTTGTCTCCTACAGTCACAAGGACAAGTTTACGGTGGAGAGAATCACTGGTAAGGGTTGGTTTGTTTTATAATTTGTATGTAACAGCTCTCAAACGTAAGCCTCTCCCTCTCCCTGACCCTACCTCGTCGTACCGGTAGCACTCAATTCAGGTTCGTGCCGTATTTGGTACAGGTGCCCTAAGACGTTAAGAAGTGCCTGACTGTTTTAGCGCAAAATTGGCTGTTTTTCGGTTAGTTAAAACGTTCAAGCCATGTTTAGCGTTAGGAGGCGCGCTAATCAATTAAAAGCTATATCGTGGGAACCTATCGGAAGCCCGGTAATTTTTCCTGAAAATCAAGTAACTACCGTAACGCGGTACCTGCTTACGGCCTTTGGTGAAAAAGCTGCCGAAAATTTTGTACTCGGACAGTACCCCCCACATCGCAATTACCGATTTATATTTTCGCTTGTGCGTAGTTTTGGGCTCAGGTTTAGAATCAGGGTTTAATTTGAGCATTAGTTCAAACCTGTGGTTACGCTCAAGTTAAACAAATCAGCCACCCTACCAAAGTGATATACTAATTGACGCAACTATGACGCATACCAGTCGAACCGTAAAATGACACTACAGTATCTATCTAATCAATAAATTCGCGTCGAAAACCGTAAACAAACAATTCAAATGAACAGAGCTTCCGATAGATTCCCGCCGTATAGTAGAATTTATGCTATAATTTGTTATAGTGGCCGTTACCTAGTAGCAACCACACAATATCTTATCTAAAATAAAGAGAACCTAATTTTCATATACATACATGATGAAAGAGATTCACACTATATACATGTAACACTCACTGGTCTAACCCTTTTGTCATTGTTGTTTTGTCGTTTTGTCAGTAAACTTCTCTCTCTCTTCAATACATAATGGATACAGAATGTTCCAGTTCACTGAAAAACTATTTTGCCCCAGCTACGTATTAAGCAAGTACGTATCGTGTTGTTCTGTTTGATCTTGCTTTACTCTCTGCTAGCAACAAAACTTACGCGCCTTCAAGATATTGGCACTGTTGCTGGACAGTCTTGGCATGCGTGTGCTGGGTGGAATGCCTACCAAATTCAAACTTTGCATTTGATATGGTATGGTATAGCATAAACTTGGCGATTTTAATTCGATATGGTATGGTATAGTACTGGCTAATTCAGTTTGAATTTGGTTGGTGTGAATTTGGTAGTTTGCTGTGATAATGTCATAGAAGCCTTTGGAAATTATCCTCAATCAACCTTTCTTGAGTTTTTAGAATCAAAACATGCTGAAAGGATTGGGAATATATTTTGATAAAGTGTTATAAAAAATATAGCCAAGAAGCTAGTACTAAAATGAAAAGGCCTTACCAAAATCATAATTCTAGTACTAAAATTGTCTGGTAAAGGCGTTTGATTTAGATATGGTATGGTATAATATAGAAGGAGCTGTTTTGAATTTGGTTCGGTATGGTACTGGCACTAAATTCAAAGATTGATTAGAACAATTTTGGTATGGTTGACATCCCTGTACCTTTTTGTTCATTCTGTTTACTTGGTATACTGTACCTACAGTACAGAATGAGTGTTGCAGGTCGTCTCGAGACCGAAGCCCCTTACTACCAGTTGTGTCTGCTCTACAACAACCTCGACCTGAATGCCTACGAGACCTTTCACTCGGTCAACAACGAACTGATCCGTGCCATGGAACGCAGCAAGTGCATTCTGCTCATGCTCAGCAACCATTTCCTCGAGCACGAATGGAAGATGGTGCAAATGCGCACCGCCCACCAGTACTTCTCGCGAGACAAAACCAAGCCAAGAGTGGTGGTTCTGCTGGCCGATGTGGATTTGGACTCGCTCGACCAGGAACTTGGTCAGTACCTCCGCACCAGTCACATTCTAAAGCGAGCCGACCCAATGTTCTGGGACAGACTGAGAGAGCTTCTGCCGCCGCCCACCAGGGGCGACGACACGTTCGGATCCGATTCGACCCACTACAGCGACCTCTACGGATCGGTCGACCCCGGAAACTTTGTGAAGACTGGATTTGTGTGAATTCTTTGTATGATTACTCAGACAGACAGGTGACGAACCCAGTGATATTATGCATGTACTCACTACTATTGTAAAACTCTAATACTGACTGACTCAATAAATGCTCTACTGCCGCCAAAACCTGCTCTGCTGAGAGAAATTTGTTCCGATCATGATTCAGAGGTCGTTTTTGTGCTCTGATAACATCTGCAGCAGGGGAGAGATGCAATCGCCCAGCGGAAACCTTGATAGCCGTTATTTATGGCACCTTTGGACAGCAAATGACGTGCGATAGGCTGAATCTTCTCTCTAGGGTTTACTGTGAAAAATGACTGCAGCCAACCGGTGCGAAATTGTGCGCAGTAAAATTTATTATTAATTGGCACTGTTATCGTAAAATTTCTGACGCACCCTAAATGTTTTAATATAAAACTGATCTAGCCAAGCAATAAGTCACTCCGGACATTTGTAGAAACTGTAACAAAGTTCTCACCGGTAATCCAACCCGATAATTGAAGGATAGTGCAAAGAATAGAAAATTTGTATGGAAAACAATCAGTAGAACAACTAAACCGCACCAAAGGAAAATTAAGTTATGAGTTGTTATTTAACTGAAATCGGTGCGGCGATAACGGATTAGTGGAAAAAAGCACATATGTAGATAAACAAAGGCATAGCCAGCCAGCCAATAAACTCTCAGCACCAACAATCAAAACAAACGATTTTTCCGTTCAGCTCACCTCAATCGAACACTTCTAAATGCCCGCTGTGAACTTTATTCTTGACTGTTTGCTCTGTTAATTGGTCTAGAGTTTTTTGTATAAACTGTGTAGCTGACAAATTTAGAGTAAAAAATCTTTTAAGTTGTTGGCGACAAATTTAGTGTAAAAAATGTCAATTTGTCGCAGCGGATGTGCACAAGTTTCCGTTCAGGTGAGCTCGACTGAAAATTGTTTGTCGCTACCGGAGCATATTTGGACACTAGCTGAGTGAGCTTAGCAAGTGCAGAATTTACTCCAATTTTAGTATCGTTTGAGCTACAGGGCTGCCCACTCAGCATATACACCCAATTG